>JBBMKA010000026.1:20005134-20036481 GCA_037833695.1 Sechiopsis laciniata
GGGCTCAAGTGAGGAGCACTTGTGACTTCTGAATCAAGTGCTCAAGTGAGAAATGTTTCTGTGCTCAAACATAATTCGAATGGGTTTAAATTAAGGTGTGTGGTCAAGTGTAATTCAGAAAAAATGACTATTAGTAAGGGGGCTCAAGTGAGGAGCACTTGTGACTTCTGAATCAAGTGCTCAAGTGAGAAATGTTTCTGTGCTCAAACATAATTCAAATGGGTTTAAATTAAGGTGTGTGGTCAAGTGTAATTAAAAAAAAAAAAGACTATTAGTAAGGGAGCTCATATGTAATACTTTGTTCGAGGAGAGAATGAGTAGATCATAAATTTATAAGGGAGTACAAACATCTCCATTGATATGTGGTCTTTTGGGAGGTACCAAAAAATAAAGTTTATACTCAAAGTGGATAATATCATACCAATGTGGAGATTTGTGTAGATTTGTCATACTTATCTCACTGTTGAGGTAATCTTTACTCAATTGTATCTTGTTTGATTTAGATTTCCTTTTATATAAAAAATATGTATTGTGGATTATTCATCAAATATAGAAACTTATTCACCATCTCTATATAAATTTCCTGCAAAGAGTAAGTATAATGAATATTATACATGGTAGGCAACCAAAATAATTCCTACAAACAATTAGAAAAAGAAAAAGAAAAAAAAGTATCGCGATAATACATACTTAATCTATTTACACATCATTCTTTAAATGATGATGATATTTTTTAAAATCGAAAAACTGGGGCTTCGCTCTCCTATATTTAGGGATTTGATACTACTTCCCAAGGTTTGGTCTCAAAATACTTAAGAATTTTCTTGTTTAAGTGCCTTCTCAGTCGCAATATCAAATTAAAATTTTTTAAAAAGCATATCTTGAAATTCGTAATCTCAACTAATTGAATTGTCTGTTAAAGACTTAAATGATGATAAAATGATTGTGATAAGTGAGACTATAATAGCCATGCATATCATAGAAATATATCCCATCAAATTTATATTTGGTTCAAATACCATTTTAATTTATATAATTTGATGAATCAATTTTTGTTCATATACTTAAATAAATAAATAAATGGTTTTTATAGTAAATTTTGGTTAAATTTTCTTTTTAAAAAATTATACTCCTCATATATTTTAAATACAATATTCACCCTTTGCTCTTACTTATATTAAAAGTATTAACATTATAAAACTTATTTGATTAATATCGATTTGAAATTTATCATAAAAAGAGTTCATCCGAAATAATTCTCCTACTTTAAAATAAAAACAAAAACTACATTCTCAAAATTTATAAATTTATTGTTTAAAAAAAAAATTATAAATTTATATTAAAAAAAAAACATGACCAAAATTTTGTCATCCCGACACACCCCAAATTTATATTCTATAAAAATTAAATGAGACAGCTAAGCTACATGAAGAAACAACCATAGGCTTTCAATATAAATAAATAATAAAAATAAAAAACCATATGTGTTTTTTACTTAAATGATACACTACACATTTGGTTTACTCTACACTCAATCACTCCCCCATTCCCTTCTCTCCTCACATTTTCAAAAAACAAAACAAATTAATTTCAATTTCTCTCCAAAAAAAAAAAAATGTCAAAATTAAGCAGAAGAGTGAGTTTCAGCTCAGATCAAGCCACGCCCAAGCCCGCCGCCGTGGCAAGAAACAAGAAAAGAGTGATCGCCGTGTTCTGGGTTTTCCGGCTGCCGAAATCCGCCGGATTCTCGCCGGAAAGTTTCCTCCGTCGCATCGGCGCCAAAGTGGCCAAAGTTCTACGCTACGTGTCTTTGAAAAAGAAATCAAAATCTTCGAAAAACAGTAACGGGTCGGGTTCGGATTTTAACCGATCCCATTCGGTTTCGGATTCCATGGAAGAATCTCACAGAGCTGAAGCTGTTAAAGATTGCATCCAGTTCTTCAATTCTTCTTCTACTTCTTCAGCTGTTTGATTTTTTTTTTTTTTTTAATCTGAATTTAGCAATGATGTTATGTAATCTTTAAGGTAAATTTCCTTCTTTTTTTGTTTTTTTGAGGAAATTTTAAGGTAAATTTCCTCTTATTATTATTATTATTTTCTATAATAGTTAAATGAGTGTAGTTCTTCAACTTTTTGGGTTATGTGTATTTAACTTGTGAAATAAATTTGAATGAGTTTATGAAGAGTTTCATCTATTTAGTTACTATGTTTTTAAAAGTTTTTTTTTTCTTTTTTTAGTTTTTAATTTTGTTAACGAAGTATATAAGGAAATTGGGGATTTAAATATTTGCCTTCTTGATGTACTTTTCATTCATGGATGAAAGTATCATTTCTCATAAATATATATATATATATATATATAGATTTGCCTTCTTGATTGGATGACAAATAAGTTATTTATTTTTTTACTATATATATATAATATTGTATACTAGTGTTTTTTTAATTATTAGAAAATTTGATTCTATCATTACTTAGTTATTTTTTCATGATCACTTAATTACGGTATACACTTTTTTTTATTCAACTACATTTAGGTAAAAAAGAATTTGAATGTTTAATGTCTTAATTACTAGATTGTATAAGATATTTTTAGAGTTATATTTAAAAAGAAAAAAAAAATCTACAATAATTGGAGAATACTTATACTTATTGAGTATTTATTTTTATTAGTAAAATTATGCTCTTGTTAATTTATGAGTATATATACTAATGTCAATTAAGTATACTTTTATTGACGTACACTATATTAGTTAAGTTATGATCACGATAAGTTTCAATAACTTTTGTTTGTTTGTTGTTGTTTTTTTTTTTTGATAATGTTTTCAATAACTTTCTTAAGTTAAACATTTATATGCATGCTTAAACTTGAGAATTGAATGGACAGAACAAATAGTGGAAAATCATTTAAAAACAAAGTTGAAAAAATAAATTAACATGAGGGTTAATTAAACAATTAAACACAATCTTAAAAAGTTTTTTGGTACAAGTGTCAACCTTGATTAATCAATTTTAGGTTTATGATTGGACTTTAATTATTAATTATTTTAATGTCTATGAGAAGAAATTGGAGTGCAAAAGTTTGTGAAACTGGACATTTCATTCAAACAAACAAAACTTTAATTTGTCTCATTTTGTACCAGATTCCAATAAAAAAAGTTGCCATCCATTATGATTGTTATTATTATTGTTGCTATAATAATAATTATTATTATCATTATTATTATCCAATGCTCAGATAAATGTTGGGTTAAAAGTGAAATTCGAACTCTCTTTTTTTTTTTTTTTTTTTTGTATCATACTCAACTAAAATGTTGTAATTAATTTTTTTTTTACCGCAAATCTATTTTCACAGTTGCGATATGAATTCTAATGAAAACAATAAAATACTCCATCAATAGAAATCCATTTGAATATTTATTTCTATTTAACTTTGAAAGTGCGATTTTTTTTTTATCTCTAAATTTTTAAATATTTAATTTTTTAAGTTTTACTTCATGTATATATATATTTTTTAAAATTAAAATTAGTTTTTATAATAAATTTAGTGTTAATGTTAATCGATATTAATTAACTAATATAAATAATTTTAGTACAAATAAATAACACATGTCTAAAATTTTTTGAAGAGAAGAGTAAGTTTTTTTATGAAAAAATAATAAGAAATTACTCTAAAGATTAATTTTTTTATTTAAAATATATATATTAAAATTAAATATTTAAAGGTTAAAAAAAATGAAATACAATATCTAACCTGCATAGACCAAAATGACATTTTAATTCATAATATGAAAGACGGTAAGAAGTCATTGGTATTGTTATACAATGAATTTATAAATTACACATAAAGATAGATTTGAGTGATAAAATAATTGGGTAAGGCTAAATGATAATATAATTTAGATTGGCAGAGAAAAGAATTAAGAAAAATAAATCAATTATTAGCTTTTTTTTTTTTAAAACCAGTCAATTATTAGCTTTAAACCTTGATCTAGTTCCTTCATCACAAACTTCCAATCATTTAAAACTTTCAATGCTGAAATTGTTATTTGTTCAATAAATTGAACCATCTTTTTCTAGATAAAAGAAAATCATATTATAGCAAAAGTCTTAGAAACTATGGGTTACTTTAGTTCTAGGTTATCTCAATCTAATTGAGACACAATTAGATCAAAACAAAATAGCCTCTTTCTAGACTAAGTTTTTATCTTAGGAGTCTATTCAACTGTTTCAAGTAATAAAACTCGGCATGTGCAATCGACGGAGAAATTACAGATTCGAATATTCCACTTTAATATTTTTGACATGCGTCCGTCCTAAGATCTAGACTCGAGAGATAGCTAGACATTTATAATTAATTTCACTCATAAATTTCAATTTTGAAATTAAAAATTTTAAAAAAAAAAAGCGTTTCTAATGATTGTTAAATTAAAAAGACAAAATTGGCCTTTTATGAAAATAAATATATTTAAAATATCTTACTTTTTCTCGAACCTTAAACCTTTTGATCATTAGATGTACATTAATGTCGTTTGAGCTATTGCTCTTATTGACTAAAATATCTAACTTATATAATTGCTAATGAACTTTCAAATTATATCTAATAAATTAATGAATAATAAATAACTTTTATATAAAGAATGTTGGAAATGGAGTAGAAGCTCAAGTTTATATTTGAATGGTCTGAAATTTTTGACAAATTTGGAGGGGGAGGGATAGAAAACAATTATTGTGTATACATTAATAACAACAATGATTTTGACAATTCTAACCAATAAGAATTCATTGGTCCAAAGAACATTAAATGGACATTATCAATAATTAAAAAGGAAAATCCAAAAGAAATCACCTCTTCTTTTTTGCAGCTACAAATGCAATAATTAAAAGGGAAAATTCAAATGAAATGTATTAAATTTATATGGAAATTGGAGCACTATTGTATAGCTTGAATTGAAGCTTTCCTTGAGGTCCACTGTAACCAAACCACACTGAAACTTCCCCCTCAACATTTAGAGTCATTGAATTTGAAGTGTCAAAATCAGAGCCATTCAAGTCTCCATCCCCTTATAAATGGTATGTCATCAAATTGCATCTTTTAATTTTAGGATTTAGATTCATATTCCATTTCTAAATTTGTGGCTAAGCCACTATTTGGTAACTTTTTCATTCATGGAAAACCATTTTATGTTTTTGCATTTTTCACCCAATTTTTTTACAAAAGTGTTATATCTTAAAAAATATTTGAATCAAATTTGAACTTGTGACATGGTTTATCATTAGTTTGTTTGTTTGTTTTTTTTTGTTTTTTTTTTTTTTTTTAGTTTAACAACAATGGAAAGAGAGAATCTTTAAATTACTGACATTTTGATCATATAAATGTATACCCATGTCATTGAATTACAACTTAGCAACTATATTCTTATTGACAGATGGCTATTTTCTTTTAAAATTTAATTATAAAGAAAAAAGTAGTTTCGTGATAAGTTATTTGTTTTGTTCTTTTTGTTTGTTTTTTTTTATTATTATTTTTTTTGTGAGTGTGCAATACCACAACCATTATCACAAGACTATCTTCACACTCTATTATATCTAAGGTATATTTGTGAAAAAAAATAAAATGATAAAAATTGCGTTTGTCATGTTTAAATTAGAAACCTCCCTTCAATCATTCAAAAATAATTTTATCTTTTTGATAAAAAGAAAAAAATTAATTTAAAAGGTGCTTTTTCATTCCATCAAAATTAATTTTGAATAATGACAAGCATATTTTGAATGAGACAAAAATGATTTGAATCACTCAAAATCACTCCAAAACATATCATTAATTGTCAAGAATAATTCAATAGAAATTAAGATTTAATAGTTGACCGCCATGATGTAACTCATTACTCTTTTTTTTTTTTTTTTTTGTTCCTAGGCCATTAAAAGGTCTAGTTTTAAAAAAGAATGTATAGAAAAACAAAGAAATTTATTACTTAATATTATTCATTTTAAGAAAATTAGAAGAAAAAAAAAACACAAAACAAGATAAAGATTAAACATATCCTTGGAGTAGATTTTATGTGTTGAAGAGCATATATAAATTGTCTTATTTATCACATGATAATTTTTTCTTCACCTGACAACTAGTGGAGTTGATATAAAGTACAAATCATATTATCAAAGCGTCCAAATCTTTCATCTCACATATATAAACTAAAATGAATTTTAAAATAAAATTTTGATATCCAGATAAGAAGCAACAAAAAAATTGCTAAATTTCATCAATAAAAATGGCCTCTTTTTCTTTTGTATTCAAAGATATGTTCAAAAGAAGAGCATCATTACTTTTTCAAAAGCCCTTCAAAACAAACAAAACATTCAAAAAAGTAGAATATTTCCATTGACCCTGTCTCTAAAGGAGGGGCCTCCATGCGAAGGATTTCTTTGTATTGTTTTTTTTTTTTCGAGAATATTTAGATCAATTTATGCATACTTCAATGATTCTCACACGACAAACTGTCTAACCTTATAACATTTAGTTGTCAAATAAATTTGTAAAAAATTACTTTTTAAGTAAATTATAAATTAAACTCATAACTTTTTTGTTCCTCAAAACCTTTATTCTATTAGACCAACCCATAATAATTTCGGCAAATTACGATATGTCTTAAGGAGAAAGTTAAAGAAAGAAAACATTCTTAGGGTGAAGAAGGATCCACTCGAAATGAATGGGAAGACTGAAGTAGTATCTTCAAGAGATCAAAGATTTGAAGAGGTTCAAATTCTTCCATGTTGTTGAACTATATATATAATTCAAAATTTGTCTAATCATTAAGACCTCTAGACGAGGTTTTGGATAATAAGTTATTTTGAGTAGTAAAAATTAAGAGTGGTAGCCAAAACTCGTTTAGATGTGATTTTTTTGTAGAGGAGTTAGAGACAATAACTTATTTGTATGTAAATTTAAAATGAGTAGTTATTTTGAATAGTTAAAAAAAATGATTAGAAATGAATGGTTAAAAATGGGTTCTTTTGAGGAGTTAGAAATTAATGATTAAAAATGAAGAATTATTTTGAGTAGTTATAAGTGAATGATAGAAATTAGTAATTAGAAATTAAGAGTTATTTTTAATAGTAAAAATGATAAGTTATTTTGAGTAGTTACAAAAACTCGTTTGAATGTAGTTTTTTTAGGAGTAATTAATAAATACTCATTTTAAATCCACCAATTCGACAAACAAACACCCCCATGGAGTTTAAAATCTAAAAATGTATAGACAAATTCAAAACAAAGATGTTAACAATTTAGTGAAAAAGATACGGTCCAGTGACTAACATAGATACCAGTACAACAGAGTAAAAGGTGAGGCTTGAGACTGAGATATATAAAGAAAAATTGAACTAAATCATATAACCAAGATGGAATGAGAAATACTCAGCACCTGGTTCTTTTGTAGAGTCTTGCTTTGTATAGTCGTAGAAGAAATGTAATTCTCGATAAAACAGATGCCGTTACCGCAGTTATAACCGATATGTTCAACAGACTCCGAGCTCGTTCAACACAAAAATCCAAGGACGAGCAAAACTGAAATTCAGTTTCCAGATGCAGCTGAAACAACAGTAGCTGGTTTTGCATCCTCTGCTTTCTCATGCTCTTTATTTAACATCTAAATGTACGATTATAGATAAAGAGATATTGTTATGAAAACGGAACAACAATTAAAGAAAATAGTCAAGAGAACGTGAAAGAAAATATACAGATTCACGTGGTTCACTAACGATATGTTATCTATGTCTATGGGCAGAGTAGAGAACAGTTTTATTAAAGAGATACAAAATGCATAATGTCAATCAAGAGGGGTTAGGATTTTAAGAGAATTTATATAATGCACTCTCATAAAAGCCTATAAAAAAATATGGCCCAAAATGCATAAACATAAACTCAATTACATATTTCGTCTAGGTTTCGAGGGCGTTGCCCCGAGCCCCCACCAAAGGGGTCGCCCATGGTTCCCCACTCCCTGATCGGGAAGCAGGATCTCCACTCTCTGACTAGGCAGCGAGACCCTGACTAAATAATCGTAGGATATCATAGTTCAAGGTATATCTCAACTGATATCGATCATCATGCATGTAATTATATAACTATTGCAAGTAATAAATTAAGAAGGATATTACCTTGTTATTAATCAAGTTATGGAGTGCAATCACACTTCGGATTAAAGAAGAGAGATAAATGACCAGCATCATATCATTGGTTTTTACTGAAAAAGGGAGTAATATAGATCAAATTATCAACTATCTATACACAATTATCCCATAACCAAGCATATTTTTTAAGACTTTGACATATTTACCTGAAAATGCTTTGACCAAATCAGTCACGTTCAGATTAGGAAGCAGGTTGAATACATCCTGTAGTTAATGATACAAGAAATTATACTGCATTAAGAATAGTCCAGGCATAGATATGTGGCCTGTTCCAAGCCACGTATAACTGAACAAATTCAGCACCACTTTTTGCTGGCAGACATCCATACTACACCAAAAACATATATAGCATGTGACATGATACATAGAAATATGCATACAATAAAGGCAAAGAAAAAAGAAGTTGGATAACTATGGGATTGTTCAGCTTAGTAAGTAGCAGATCTTGTTGGAAAGTAATAGGACTTTAGAAAAGAATTATGGAAGGTCAAAGTAATAGGACTTTGGAAAAGAATTATGGAAAGTCTAATCGCTTTTTTTCACATAGATGGGATGATATATTGTAGCTTTTAGCGAATCCGATTTTCTATTTAACATCGCCAATTGGTTTTGAAATAAAACTTCATACTATCTAATATGGTATTAGAGCTCAATACCTCAAACAAGTATTCGATCCAATAAAATGAACTAAAGTGAAAAGACTGCTTAGCATTTATAAGGTAGATGGGCTACTTCATTGATTTCGAGATATAACCTCATACGTCTTATAACTATTGGTATGGAAGTAAAAATACAATAATGGCATTCATAAAGAAACAATGAGAAGGCAAGCAGAGAGGACAAGTTAAAAATGAAACCTGTAAATGGTATAGAATCTCATGATTTAATGGAAGTTTTCCATCAACAACAAGATCGAGGTAACTGCGAATCTCTCGCAAGCGCACATCTAACCCTTTCAGAGCTGTAAGCTTTCCAGAAACCTGCAAAATGAAACTCTATTCAACTCCAATTCTTCATGAATTTTATAAGTGCAACATCACAACGGACCTCAGTAGCAAGCGTGCTGATGGTGGTGTCTTTCACATCTCTTAGCAAGTGTTCAACTCCTGTTGATGAGCACAAGGTGAGAAAATTCAATTCTTACATGAGATACACCATAAATAGAAATGAAACTTTCCATTCCATAAGAATTACCAATTTCCTCAACCTCATGTGCTGCAATTTCTGAAGGCACGTGTACAAAAATCTTCTGGCTCTTTTGTGTGGCATTCTGTTCCAAATGAGGTATTAGACTATTAGTATCACGTTAATTTTTAAGAGTGCAAAAGTGTGCCCTTACCACATCTTGTTATAGACTTCTACGAGAGATCCTCACTTTGTCCCACATTGGAAAGGAATTATCAACACATTTATAACATATGTGAACTACTCTCCTCATCACCAACTAATTTTGCAGTGGAACCCCACATTATCTAATTTGGTATTAGAGCTCCAAGTAGGTATTTGGTCCACAAATTCAAATCCAACCCAAGCGAGTATTTGATCCACAAATTCGGATCCAACCTTAACGGGTAATTCAGTCCACAATTTATGAACAAACCCAAGCAGGTAAAACTTAAGCAGGTATTTGGTTTTTTTATAAAAAAAAAAGGATCCAACCCAAGTGAGCAAGCCTAAGCAAGTATGTTGGTCTAGAAATTTGAATCTAATCTAAGATGGTATTCCTAATGTGGGACAAGGTGAGGATCAACTTTCTTACGGTCGTGGTCCAGTTTTTAAATCAGCTGACTCTATGCACAACTAGACACAACAGATGGACATGCATATACCTCTTTAACTTCTTCAACATCATAATATGCCTTGGTGGGTATGCCAAGCTCCTTGGGTTGAACATCAATAATCACAAGAACAGGATTGGGCACATAACTGTAATAGAAAAGAAAAACAAATGCGAAAGTCAATTACACACATCCTTCATCACCGCTGGATGGTTCAATTTGAACTTGTTTAAGGGAGGAAACGTAAAAAAAAATAATAATAATAAAATAAATAAAAAATATTAAAAAAAACTTGTTTAAGGGAGAGAAACATTTGGTTCATATTGAATTTGGCTATCCATGTAAAGATAGAAGCACATCACTTTATTCAAAATATTCAAACCAAATGCAGATAGGTGATCTTACTTGTGGAACAATTGGTGAATATCTAAATCATTTTTGCGTAATTTTGGACCAGTACTATACCAGCCTATGATGTGCTCCTTAGCTGAAACAGACAATAGGATGACAATTACAAGAAGTTAAAAAAAAAAAAAAAAAAAAGCAACTTTAAATTTAATGTTTTTGAAAAAAGAACACTTACCATTTATTCTCTTGAACATCGAAAACATAGAATCGTGATAGTTGTGGTCAAGAAACCATATGCTAAGGTCTTTATCATCCTCCTCGAAGGGCACTGAAATAGGAGCATATATTACAACAAAATAGTATTCGAAAAAATAAAAATGATACCCACATTAGAAATGACTACTATTTTGAAGAGCCGATGTCCAACAAGATGCAAATGTAATACCGTTCTTAATATAACTCTAGAAAATCACTCTCAAAAGATATAAATGTTTAAGTTCAACACATCAACACAAAAACAAACTTAAGCAACAATTCAACAAGACAACAAAATTGAGGTGCTAGAACTAGAAGATCCAGATTAATTCTCCATCACAATTACATTGAAAAAGAACAAAACATGAGAGCGCTTGTAGCCAAGAGGTGTAAGCCTGATTTTAACTTGCGAGCAACTCGACTAATTATCACGAAGCATACTGCCTGACCATACAACATTTGAATGTCAAGGAAACCCGTATAAAATTATTTCTTAGATAGGTGGTCACCATGGACTAGTTCTCCAAGCGCTCTTGAGCACTAGGTCACTCTATGATAGTTTGAATTTAACAATCTCAACCATCAAATGGCCTCAAGTAATACAAAGTGGTCACCTACCCAGGAATTAATTTCTTACTAATTTCCTTGTAATCTAAATGTTGTACTGTCAAGCGGTATGTCTCGTGCAAATAATCAAAGTGCATGTAAGTTGGCTCGAACTCACTTTTTGAGAAATTAAAACTAAATTATCTAGAAAATAACCGCTTCAACTTCGAAGTCGGAAGAGTTTTATCTAGTCATTCAAGTGAAACAATAATTCCACATACTTCAGAAATGATCGAATCCAACCTAATGACAAAGCCCTAGATTCTCATAACGAGTACAATACAACTTCAAAAACAAACAGAAATCACCCAAACAAAGAAATTAAAGGCCATAACAAGAACGAAAGCAAGAAATTGAAATAGAGAACCTGCATAGCTATTGGTGACATCGACAGTTCCTCTGGAGGAGCTTCCGAGTAGAACTCCGACGACTCGTTTGTTGGTGTCCTTGGCAACTCGGTTGTAGTTGTCGACGATACTGAGCAATACCAGAGGATGAACAACTACTTTCTCAATGGGCCGACCTGATATTTGCTGCGACTTTATCACGTCCATGGCGGATTCTCAGGCCTCGTTCGCTGATGCTTTGCTTCCAACTCTCTTCCGGAAACTGCTATACAATATTCTTTGAACAGCTTTCTTCTCCGAGGGGTAAAGGTTCTGAACCTTTTTCTCGTTTTTTTTTTCCTTTCTTTCTTAATGGAAATTTAGGAAAATTGCTTTTTTTTTTTTTAATAATACGTATGGTAGAAGAATCGAATATTTAAATTAAATACGTAAATACAGTATTCCCGTTGAGCTATAATCATTTTGGTTTGTTATTTGTAATAATTGACACTTAACTTTCAACTTTTGATTCTCTTCTATAATCATTTTGGTTGGTATTAAAAAGATGTTTATTATTGTATAAGAAAATCAGTTAAAACACTATTTTGGTCCTCTATTTTGACATTTGTTCAATTGAATTCTTAAACTTTTTAAAGTATGATTTCGATTTTTAATAATTATTCTCTTTTTTTTATATATTCGTGACTGTCTGGACCAGCTTGCACGCACCTTGACTAATGTCACGAGACAATTATTCTATTTTAGTCTTTGAAAATTTTAATTTTAATCTCTTAACTTTAAAATTATATTATTTTAATACCAACCCTTTAAAAAAAGAAAGAACAAAATTTACTGAATGGGTAGTTATCTTGTTTTGTGTTAATCCATTTTAATTTCGGTCACAAGTTCAAACCACGTATTAACCGTGTTTATTTTTCTCTACTTTCAGAAATATATTATCGTATTAAAATTATTAACATTATAGAACCAATTCTAATTAATATTAACTTTGAATTTAACAAATTTAAAATGCACCAGAATTAAAATTAGATTTTTGAAAATTTATGAACTAAAATGAAATAATTTTCAAACCTAAAGTTAAACTTTTTAAAAGTTTAAAAACCAAAATGAAATAAATTTCAAAGTTTAATGACCAAAATGATATTTTACTTTTTTTTTCTTTAAATCTTAATTTGATTAACAAAAAAAACAGCGTAAAACTGAAGTTTCCATGAATCTGTAGAAACAATCCGTCAATAAGTCGTTATTTTTGGGGGATTTCTTCTGAATATTACTTTTACATCCACAAATCGTAAGCAAATAAGTAGTCAAACATATGGCAGAATCCATTTCTGTCCCAAATATGGTTCCACTCCTTTGACTTGGTTCTTCTAATTTCATAAGAGTTGAACTATAATATTGAATTCTTTTTCTCGAAACTTGAAGTTTTGTTCCTCTAAATTCGAGAGCACTACTGGTCTGTCCCTAGATTATGACACCGAAGAGTTATAATATTGAATTCATTCCTGTTCATGAATCCGTTACCGCCCTGCTTCTACCTCGGCTGAGATCGAAAAACTGAGCAGTACAAAAAAAGAAAGATCACAGCTGTTGGAACCCTTTTTTCTCTTTTTTCAAGCTCAAACCAGCATCTCTTGCTTGTAAGGAAAAGGCAACAGGCAAAAGGAAAACAAAACGAAAGGAACAATATTGAACAAAAGAGAAACCATTACAAGCTATAGATGTGTACCATAAACCATATTATCGGGTATTTGATCGACTGCGAAAAATATACACCATAAAATTATGTCTTTTATTTTAAATACAAAAATATCTTCTTCAAGCAAACACAGAGCTTCGGATTTCTCATAATGCACCGATGATAGATATAGAGAGCGGAGGTGGATTCTGGACGTTTAAGACTGACTTGGAGCAGAATGATAAGCAGCAGCAATGGAGACTTCTGAACTGTAGCTAGGTATGCAAAGCCATGAACAAGTTCTGCTTACGAGCATGCTCCGGAATAAGTCGATTAACAGTATCGGGCGGTAGGCCAGCAAGTTCTGCCAAACAAAATACACCCAAACCATGTTAGGTGAAGAGTAAGTTGAAAAAGAAACCATATTAGGGAAATAGATTACTCATATGTCAAAAATCCATAACGTACTGGTTTCAGATATTTCCTATGCATAAAAATTTGAAAAAAGATAACGAATGCAGCAAAATAGATCTCAAGATATAATTTCACTACTCGAAACGGTTTCATCCGTTTATGAGAGTCCATGTGCCCTGCATATATTGGGTTGTGCCCTGCATATATTGGGTTGATGCAACATCCTAAACCAACTACTCGTTTGGATTTGGTAGAAAAGAGTGGAGTTGGAGCAATAACTACTTGTTTGGAGATTAGTGTTAGCAATGGTTTGGGCAGTTAACTACTCTGTTTGGAGACTGGCACTCTGTTTGGGGATTGGTATTAGTAGTGATTGGGGTAATTAACTACTAGTTTGGGAATTGGTATTAATAGTGGTTGGTGTAATTAACTACTAGTTTGGGAATTGGTGTTAGTAGTAGTGATTGAGTGATAAATTTGATGTGGAGTTTGATGAAGGATTTGATGTGGAGTTTGAGGAAGGATTTGATGTGGAGTTTGAGGAAGGATTTGATGAAGGATTTGATGTGGGGTTTGGTGAAGGATTTGATGGGTATGGTGGTTGTTCACCACCCCAAACAAACAAATGTGGTTGTTTACCCCTTCTTGGTTGATATAAATAAATTTACTTCAATCTATCAGATTAAATTTTTGGGTTGATTGGTAGTTTAACATAATTCAACATGGTATCAGAGCAGGAGGTCCTGAGTTCGAGTCTCTGCCAAGTTGTTACCTCCCCTATTAAAATTGAATTCCACTTTAAAGACATTTCTTAAATTTCAAAGGTCACAAGTGAGGGGGAGTGTTGGTTGATATAATTAAATTTACCCAAACTCATCAACTTAAACTTTTGGGTTGATTGGTACTGGTAGTTTAACATAATTCAACACCCCTCTTCTTCTACAAAAAAAAAAACAAACACACCCTAAGTTTCTAAATGGGAACCATGTCAATGCACACAATCAATAACAGTTCATGTAAAACATCTCCAGGACTGAGACAGCATAGCCGAAAGTAACAAGTAAAATTGCATACTCACCCTGAGGTTTGAAATTAACTAACGGAGGAAGTGGGCGGCCATTAGGAAGGCGTGTATTTGGGTCCCTTAACTCATCAAAGAAGGGGTGGACACAAGCTTCCAACTGAAGTAAACGGCATAATATTACTCGAAACGAATAATACCTTTCTTTTTCCCAAGAAAAATTAAAATAATGGAAGCTGAACTTACAGCAGTGCACCGCAAATTAGGTGAATACTGGAAAAACCTGCATACCAGGTCCACGGCTTCAGGAGGTAGACGTTTCTGGAAAACCTGTTCGCGATTATGGTATTCAAATAAATCTCAATAGCAAGCCAGTTTCTTTTCCATTTTTTCTGTTTTGTATTTGGTAAAGGTATTTTACAACAACAAAGTAGGACAGCAAAGAAAAGTCTGCAACTTTTTCTAAATATTAGTATTAGAACACCAATATGAGATGAACAAACAGTACAAGACAAATTAAAAGCGAGCAGCAAAAAACAGACAAAAAAACCCACGGTGTGTTTGTTTGTTGACTTATGGAGGATTTAGAAATGACATGAGTAACTAATTACTCCTCAAAAAACCACATCCAAACGAGCTATTGTAACTATTCAAAACAACTTATTTTTACTATTTAAAATAGCTCCTCATTTCTAACTACTCATTTCTAATCATTTATTTCTAACCACTCAAAATAACTCCTCATTTTTAACCACTCATTTCTAATCATTCATTTCTAACTATTCAAAATAACTCATTTTAACCACTCTTTTCTAATCATTCATTTTTAACTACTAAAAATAACTCTTCATTTCAATTCCACATCCAAACAAGCTATTGTCTCTAACTCATCTACAACAAAAACTACATTCAAACAAGTTTTTGGTTGCAACTCCTCAAACTAACTTCTCATCCAAACACCTCAAAAAAAAAAAAAAAAAAAAACACCTCCTAGAGTGCACATGCTAGCCAACCCTATAATTTATCCAATATCCCAAAACCACAACTGCTGTATCTTTTAAGTAATTAATGAAGTCTACGCACAAACTCCTGTTTATGTTAATGAGGAATGAACACTCTCAGGTATGCAACATACTAAATGATACCACTAGAAGTAGCCCCAAAGGTTGAACATTTAATAACTACTTAAACGAGCAGAGCAGAATGAACAGAGCGGCTGAGGTGGAGATGAAACATAATAAATCCGACTGAGACAACATGTAAAAACTATTCAACATTCAGAAAGAAAAACTTGAAGGTTAAAATTCTGAAAGGAATTGTGTATCCAACAATGAACCAAAACATTATAGTAAGCAAGTTTCAAATAACGGCCTTTATTTGGAAATAGATGCTAATCTCTTGAAACTTGATCGAAACCCACATTGAAAATGTTTGGTAGAGTGAGGAAATATAGACTTGCCTTATGCCATGGATGAGGCTTAATCTGTGGAAACTTGAACTCAGTGTAGTTTGGATTCATGCATTTTATTTCTTCTCTAGTTGGAGTCCCCAAAACCTGTGAACGCGTTTAAAATTTTGGAATGACAAGTTAAACAACATTGATATAGTTAATGAGATCCATCTTCAAATGCAGACACGTGATAGACATGTATTTCCCTCCATAACATAGAACCAGGATAAAAATGAACTCAATAAATGATAAAATCATGAGAGCTACAGCCTACAAGAGATCCATCAAAACATGAACTTAAAGACAATATAATCGAACTTAAAGACAATATAATCCCATCGAGAAGTAAAGGCACCCACTAATTCTCCAAATCAACAAGACATACCACATGGCACATATGTTGTACCAAGTCGTACTAGAGCTATTTTTACAATCTTGAATGCCATAACAATCCACCTATCTTTGAGGCATATAAAAAAATAAAAAATGAATAAATAGATAGACCCACCTTGATAACCTCAACTAGTTGGTCCACGCCACTTTCACCAGGAAAGAGAGGCTGAGAAAGGTATAAAAATCATCAGTATTATGAATAACAGGCACGCAAGATCCAAATAGTTAATTGAGTACAGTGTACACCACCTTTCCAAGAAGTAGCTCGGCCATCACACATCCTGTTGACCATATATCAATTGCAGTAGTGTACTCAGTGGCACCAAATATGAGTTCTGGAGCGCGATAGTATCTTGAGCAAATGTATGAAACATTAGGCTCCCCTTTCACCTGAACAAGTGGAAAACAAATTACACAAGTTCAGAAGGGAAGAGATACAGACCTCAATTCCATAAATGGTTCAAAAAGTACTTACCAATACTTTTGCACTCCCAAAGTCACAAAGTTTGAGCTGATGTGTATGTGGATTCACCTGGAAATGAAAAGCTTGTCTTGAGGCGTCACTCAAAAACATTTTAGTAACCCATTTCCTTTTTAGAAAGAAAAAGAAAATTGTACAGATAGACATGTGAATCCATTCTACTAATAAATCCATTGATCTTAATATCAAAGCCAACCAAATACTCGAAAAATTTGTGTAATAGTTGACCAGAAGTTATTAAAAGGGTAGCTCCTGTCCTTATATGGAAACCAACAGTCACACGATCAGAACATAATTATGTGCCGATGGCAAAAGCATAAAGATGAATCCCATAAAACCTTCCACTTTATGTCAAGTTAACCACCAAACAAAACATTCTCATCTTTGTAACTAATAATCAGAGCTGATTCAATCAAGTGATGCTGAAATTCTCTACTACCAAAATTCATAGCAGTGGTAACCCATCAATTATCCAAATTTCCAAAAATAATCTTAAACTTCAGAAATTTTTAAAATTGCTCCATGTTTCATTATAAAATTAATAAAAGAAAAGATGACAAGAAGCCAAGTCTACCGTATGGAAGAAAAGTAATTGTATGAGATACCACAACTGAAACACTATTTCTTTTTCTTTTTTTTTGTGAACTTCCAAGTTAGCTTACGCACACCTTGATATGAGACCCCAAGTAACTCAAACTTGGTGAAAAAATTTATATTGAAAAAGATTAATATATATGATATTTTTTTTATGTTTTTTCTATGTATGGTGCGCCTCAGAAGAAATATTTTGTGCCTCAAGCTCTAGAGTATCGTTGCCCCTTTGTGCGCCTTATGCCTTAAAAACACTACCCATAAGAAATTAATTCATAAATAGGTAGTCACCATGAATTGAACCTATAACTTTTTAGTTCTTCAAAGCCCTTTTGACCTCTAGGTTAACCCATTATGGTTAACATTACACTAATCTCACAAATAATAAGTATCACACGAAAACCTGAGACTTTTGGAAAGAAAACTTACAAGTAAGTTTTGAGGCTTGATATCCCGGTGACAGATACCAATGCAATTATGTATGTAAGCTAGTGCCCTACATATCTGCAACATAACAAACAAATGATACTAGGTCTTTATGTAAGAAACCGTGTTTCATTGAACAAAAATGAAAGAAAAACAAGGGCATGCAAAAAAAACAAGCCCAAAAACACAAATGATCGTAAGTTTTTTTTTTTTTTTTTTGACAACTACCTTATACACAACAGATGAGTATAAATATGATAGTTATCTACAAAGTGTTTCAAATTTTATAATCGAAATTCACAACTACCTTATACATTCCATCATGAACTCTAGACATGCAAACTCTCTTGTAAATGAAAGGACACATACAACAAGGAGCAATAGAGAGCAAAAATTCAAACCTACTATGAATTATTATTGATTGAATACCTGATAGGTATAAAGTTTAACATAGATTAAGGGCATTCGCTGACTGATCCTACTATAGTTCCTTGCAATACGGTTGACGGTTTCAGGAACGAATTCAAGCACGAGGTTTAAATAGAGCTCTTCTTTGTCTGTTGTTGAAAAGAAACAATGCTTTAGGGAAACAATATTTGGGTGATCCAACATTTGCATAATCTGCAGTTCCCTATTCTTGTATCGCTTGTCTTGAAGAACCTTCTTGATTGCAACAATTTCTCCAGTTTCTCTACATTTTGCCTATCAATATTGACCAGGTTACTCAAATTTTCGACTATAGAGTTACATAGAAGAAACATCCAATGAGCATTAATTAGATACCACTCATACTTACTTGAAAAACAACACCAAAAGAACCAGTTCCAACTACATGTTCAGCAATATAGCTGATATTCTGGCACACCAAAGCAAAACATATGTTATAGAACAATTAAGACATCGTCGTCAATTAAGACTTCGTCATCAGTAACTTTTTTGCTTCCAACCTGCTTAGATTGACCATTTCGTCCACCAATTGTGGTTCTTATCACATGCCCTGCTTGAGCACCCACTCCATCAATGATGTCTGGCTCACTATCCTACACGAACGAAATCATAAAAATGCCAAAAGAAAGAGGGGGAAGCAAGGTCTTCTAAAATAAGTAGCTTGGTTAAAACTACTGCTGATTATAATAAGAGATTGCAAAAGTATTGACCTGTCTGGACTAGAGCCATAAAATATAAACAACCAAAATCCAAAAGCTTACTCTGTCATCGTCAGTATCTGTTTTATCCCTCAGTCTCATCTCTAGCATCTCTCTCCCGAGCCAGTCGACCGAACTCGATGAACCCTTGAAGCCATCAATAGACCTTGAACTACCAACTCCCCCCTTTCCTAGGCTTGCAGACGCCATTATATTATCTTTGTTCATTAGGAGTATTAGTATTAATGACCATCACCCGTCTTCTTACTCCTGCACTCCACACTACCCAAGTACCAAAAGTTTCTATTGAAATGGAAAGAAATGAAGTCAGTGATAGAAGAGGACAAATAGTGAAGAAAAAAACGATGACAAAACTCCAATAAAATATATAAATGATAACAGATCGAAGGAGATAAATATTATAGATATAAAAAAAAAACGATTGCGATACTACGACAAAACTACAGATTATGCTATTTAGAAAAACAAGCAGACGAGATTCGTTCAATACAGTTCGTTTTCTATTGAACACAGAAAATAGATCTTTACAACAATCAGAATCAGAATAAGAATGCGAATAAAGTAATCAAGCATGATCTGCCCAAGAACTCAACCAATAAAACAACCGCACACGGTCGGATCTAAACTTCAATCACGCAGCCTTTTCACTTCCACAACTAAACCCAAAATTCAAATTCAAACAACAGGATGAAAAAAGCAACAAAACCAAAACATAAAACAGATACAATTCAGTTGGAATTGAATTAGGCAAATGAACCCTAGAAAATCTCGGAGAAGCGGAAATTGAAGCAGATCGCTAAGAAATCACATTAACCTGAGAGGATTTCGCCGGCGATTGGAAGTAATTTCTGTTCATCATAGGGTGATTTTTCTCCGGCTATGGCTTTGCTTTGTATCTTTTTGGATTGTTCATGGTGGGGGAGTGGAGGTTGGGTTTTCTCAGTTAGCGTGAATTGCAGTAAGTTTGATGAGAGAGGCAGCGAGCATTACGACTTCCTAATAAAAAATATATGGTAAATTATAAATTTTGCCCTATACTTTTTAAGAAAGTTATAATAAATTTAAAACTTAGGTCATTCGATTGAAATTGTGAGTGACATATTGGTTTCGTTATTTGATGGTAAACTACTTTCACACTATAGTCATATGTTCAATTTAAAAATCGGTATTTAACTTTATTTGAGAGTGGTTATACCCTTGGTGTAGGGTTTGTGGTACTCCTGCCCCAATGTCCAATTTGTAATTAAAAAAAAAAAAAGGAAATTAGGTAATTGCCCCACGATTATGACCAAAAGTTCATATTACATGTGATTTTATTTGTATAAAGTTGTTTTCCTAACCAATTATATAAGGGTGTGTTTAACCTTTACAAAAATAAGCTCTACATGAATTTTTTAGGAGGCTTATTCTCATGTTAGGAAGGGCACGTCCGTAAGTTTGGGAGGTATGTTGCCTCGAGCTTGGGAATGGCTTCCCCATTAGTATTGAGAAGACGGTTTTCATGAGTGTGGACTTTTGTCTAAAGTCGCCTCGAGAAAAAGGTTTAGGTTGTTTCCATGTGAGATTTTTTCTTTCTTTCCAAGCATACTTTTGGTTATTGGGGTTTATTTTGGGTTCTTTTGGAATGTTGAGGACGAAGAAGACGACGACTCCTTCGAATGGAAAAAGAAAGAGGAAGGAGGGCGAGACTCAGTTAGACAAAATGAACTAGGAAGGGAAAAATGATTATGAAGGGAAGGTTTTAGGAGATTTAGATAGGAAGACAGGAGTGATTTTCTTATTACCAGCGAATAAGTTCAATGCTCCAGTGAAGCGCGTGACGACAAGGTAGCTCTTCTTTTTAATGGAGATGACGAATGTTCTGTCGGGTGGTGATTGTGGGCGAAGAAGACGATTGAGTCGCCTGTTGGCAATGGCGCGCGAGCGCAACACAAGCGAGATAACCAAATTCAAAATTTTAATTACTTTAAATTCATTCAATTAATCTTCTGATCTATTACAAATGTCTTGGACCAGCTACGGAAGGTTTTCCAAACGTTTTCCTAATGGGAGGTATTTATGGAGGAGAAATAATTCCTTAGAATGCTAGGCCAAGATTTTATAGACTTCCACTTTCTCATCCAATAGGAAGGTATCAAGCACTTAATTAACTAATTACATATTTATTTAATTATTTAATAATTAAATAAATTATTAATATATCTCATCTATTAATTAAATCCTCAATAAATATTTATGAAAATATTTATAATTAATACATTTAATATATTAACTAATTCTCTTTAATTAATATTTATCCAATATATTAATATTTAGTTTTATGTTTCTCATACATAATATTTTGCCTATCAACGTACTAGTTCTAATGAGCTATCCCAGAGACCTATGAACCTACAAATTGGAAGCTTTAATGATCCGAGATTGATTAAACGAAACCCTTTACTTTGAATCCAACCTGATCATTAATTACAGGCTTATTCCACTAAAAGCATGAGCTACACTACTGTAGGACAAGTTATGTCTACGGATATAATCAGTCATCTGCTAATTGACTACTCACGAGTTATTCGTAATTACAGCTGGATAAAATGTATGTTTTACCATTGTAATTACATCTTCTTCTTTAAGTGTCATTGATCCTTCTAATGAACAAGTTGTTCATGAACCAACTAAAAACCAGTATACTAGTAGACTAGCGAGAGGCAGGTATTCTTTGTAAGCCCTGAAATTAGTTTTTAAGGGAACAATTCCTTTACTTCCACACAAATCGAGAATGAATGAATTCTATCTTGTAACGTTGTGTTTCCACCTACTTACTACGACAATCCTCAACTTGGAAAGCTTATTGAATCAACATCGTTAATTGTTCTCATTCATGCACATCAAATGATGTTTTCACAACGAGGAGTTCATAACTCACCAGAGAGTAAGATCATACCAGCATACGATTAGACGTGTCATATATTTTTTTTACAGTCTTATACAAAATCTTTACATATGCACCCACACCAACATGTCTCCGCATAAACAACTAGGATCAAGTTGTCTACAACATTTGCAAAACATGTTGTACAAACAATGTCACCAAGATGAAGTGTCCAACCTGAGTCCATATACTATAAACGTTCTTAGATTATTCGCTTGGACATAGATCCGCTTGTATGTCCAACATACTTGTCCAAATGTTAATATTAATGATCTTGGGTTTAATGTTGTTAATCCAACTAACACGTTTTGGTTGGATAATGCTAATTAAGTAATAGCAACAACAATAATAATAAATAACTCTTTATTAATTACGACTTAATATACGATAAATATTCTTAAATTATAAACGCACATGTCCTAACATCGCCGATGTACATGAACTCTGAGCAAAGAGAGCTTGACGATGGCCAATGGCCAACTTGGTCAACATGGAGCGACAACTCAATTTTGCTTCATGCAATGCACGTTTTCTCGCGTGGAACTCAAGGTGTTTATGACATAAAAGACTTTTAGGCTTATTTGGCTAGCAAACTTGGTCTGACCCCTAAATCGAACTGATGGTTCAGTTTGAACTAGTTTGGTTCTTTGTTCGGTCTAGGGGATTTGGCCCGGCTCAGAAGCTCTCTTGTATAATTTTGGTTCGACTCCCCCATTATGACACTCTTTTATTTTTTGTCTTTTTATTTCCTATGTTAGTTTTATTTGTATTTTGATGGGGTTTTTTTCCAACGATTTCTTAAAGAATTACTTATATTGATAAAAGGTGTGCAAGTGGGTTTGGTTCCAACACAATATTTCTTTAGCTTATTGGTAAATACATAAATGGTAGAGACAATAAACATTCAACCCTTCACTTTTTTATGTGAATTTCATAGTAAAAATTAAACTATTTAACATTTAAAGCTCACTAAATTGTGTGTATTTCTTTTTTTTTTCTTTTCTTTTTTTCATTTTTTGAAATCGGTAATCATTTATTAGTTAATAATAATAGTAATAAGGGGTACATACTCACTCCTAACAAATGAAGAGTCGTGATTTAAGAAAACAACATGCTATAACCACTTTGATCCCAGTCCACAACTTGGATTGGGATCGAAAAACAATATATAAGCTAAAGGTTTTTTTTTTTTTTTTTAAGATTATATGAGTGAAAGATTAAGAAAATTTTAAAAAGATAAAGAGCACCATGCAAACTAACCTTGTTTATTACATGTGGGAATGAAAGAACCGAATATAAAGGATGAACTCAAAAGTTTCAATACTACAAATGTTGGTTTAACTTATAATTGACCAATATTATGTTAGTTGGTTTAACCTTCTAAGCTCATTACATTGTTACGAATGTTAAAAATTTGAGATTAAATCATGAGTCTATGACAGGGCTAAAAACAAATAATTTGTAGCCAATAAAAGCAGTAGTTGAGCGACATCAATGTATATCAATTGATTATGAGGTCATGTATTCGAATTTCCTCCACCCTCAATTATTGTAATCTAAAAAAACAAATAACTAGTTTATGTTATCAAAGTTTAAAAATTGGGTTGAATTTACATTTGTTTTTTTAATAAAAATGTTGGTCCATGGGTTTGTGGGTGTGATATTTGTCTAGATTTTTTTTTTTTTAATTAATTAATTTTTTATTTTTTTAGGAAACTTGTTATTAGTGACAATTTTTTGTTGTCCATTTTAGTTATAACATATTTATAGAAATATTTTATCACTTTTGACATTTTTTTGTATATTTCAATTATATTTTTTCACGTTTTTTGATTGAAAACTATCTAGATTAAAAATTACATGTGACATTGATTGAAAATTATTTGTTACAATGATTTGTGACTATTTATGAGATTGATTGAAAATTATATGAGTATTGATTGAAGGCCATCAATTCCACTAATTTAAGTAATCATACCATAATTTTTTTTCGGCCGTTTTACTCGATTTTGATTTGCTTGGTTTTTTTTTTTTTTCTTCGAAGATTATGACTATAAGCAATTTAAATACTCGATTTTTTTTTTTTTTAATATTTGAACCAAGATATATAGTTTTTTAAACAATAAATTAATTGAACGCCAAATTGAGTTCGAATTTTATTTTTCGTTCAGTTTAGTTTTTAGACACCCGAACTATATGAGGTGTTTGTTTGCAGGTCTTAAAATATCTCTCACTTTTTTTTCTTTAAATTTGAATTTTTAAATTTCTTTTTTCAACACTTTTATAATTAAATATGTTTTTGTAATTTTAAATTCGTAGTATTTTTATAATCAATTATTTTTTATTTATCAATTTTATTTATATATTTTTGATCTACCTAATATATTTTTTCAAGTAATTAATTAAAATTATTTGTGTTTATATGATAAAATTTTCATAATTTTTGGGATTTAAAATTAACCATAATTTTATAATCAATTCCGTATTTCAAAAGTATATTTCATAATTTAAAATTAATTGTAATTTTATAATCAATTTTATTTTTTGTTTTAAAAATTTATCAATATTTTTTCATCTACTTATTATCATTAAGTTTGAACTAATTAATTGGAATCTATTCTTATTTACATAATATCATATTTTCAAAATATATTTTATAATTTGAAATTAACGGTAATTTCATAGTTCATTTTATTTTGATTTTAAACTTTATTTATTTGCATAATATCAATAATTCATCGCTAATTCACCAATTATCATCAAATCACTTACTTTGCAAAATTTTATGTAATTTTTTAAAATATAAAGTAAAATTCATAGCATAAGTAAAGTGTTATAATGAAAAATAAAATGTTGAAATTAAAAAGAAAAATAAATGAAGTAATATTAGTAAAAGAAAGTTTTAAGGGGCTTTTGCATGTATATTACAAAAAGGCTAAAATATTTCATGAATAGCACAATAATGAAAATATTTGCACATATAACAAAAAATGTAAATTGATTGACTTCCATATTGATAGATTTTATCGATAGAGATAGAATCAATTACTAATAAATAAAGTAAATTGATAGAATTCCATTAAATTCTATTAATAAGGGTGGATAGAATCAATTACTCATAAAATTGATAAACTTCCATCACTGGAGAATGTAGATTCTATCAAAATCTTCCATAAAAAAGGATAAATAGAGATTTTTTAAAAAATAGGCAGAATTTACTATAAACAAATTATTTTTAAAAAGTTGCTATAATTGTAAACTTTGGTAAAAAAGTTGCTATACAGTCCAAATTCCCAAGTTTTAAGCATAAATATAATACTTTTAGATTTTAAATAATAAAAAAAATAAAATACATTATTTTTTATTAAAAATTGCATAAATCATAATAACAAAACTTTCCAACAACTCCTCTACAAGCATAAAAAAACAAGCTCAAGCTCTTATTTTAACTCGTCTATCAACAACAACATTCAAACGAACTATTATTTTATACTCTCCACTAACTCTTCCAGAAATTCTCATCCAAACACCTTCATAACCACTTTTTGTCTCTCTACTTACTATTTTTATTCTTCCCATAATTATTTTTTCATCGACTAAAAATAATATTAATAATTCTCCTAATAATTCTCTCATCCCAACTATAAATAATAATTTTAATCACTCTCTTTCTTATTATAATTCTCCTCCTAATTATTTTCATTTCCAAACTTAAAGAAAATCCTAAGAAACCACGACCACAAACTACCGAAACAAAAATCGAGTGAAACATAGTAGCTTTGACCCCACTTATCCAGTACAGCGAGATAAGGCAAAGATAAGGGCAGGACACACAACAACCGTCAGATGGATTCGTATCTAAATCCAACGGACAAAAACTCACAACCACAGATTATGTGGCAAAACGCCGATCACAATTCCCCTTTCCAAACAACATAATAACCCAAACCAAAAACCCCCAAATTCCCAATCTCACAAATTCCCCCACCTCTCAAAACCCGCCGTCGCAATGGCTGCCGCCACCGCCGCCACCTCCTCCTTCATCGCAACCCGCCTCGCCGACGCACGGCGGCGATCCGGGAAAATCGAAGCCCGGTTCTCATTCGGCAAGAAGAAGACCGGTCCGGCGAAGAAAAAGCCGTCCTCGAAGACGGTTCCGGACCGGCCGCTGTGGTATCCGGGAGCGAAGGCGCCGGAATGGCTGGACGGAAGCTTGGTCGGGGACTACGGGTTCGACCCGTTCGGGTTGGGTAAACCGGCGGAGTATTTGCAGTACGAGTTGGACTCGTTGGACCAGAATTTGTCGAAGAATTCGGCCGGCGATATAATCGGAACGAGATTTGAGAACTCGGAGGTGAAATCGACGCCGTTTCAGCCGTACACGGAGGTGTTTGGATTGCAGAGATTTCGTGAGTGTGAACTGATTCATGGAAGGTGGGCCATGCTGGCTACTCTTGGCGCTCTTTCTGTTGAATGGCTCACTGGCATCACTTGGCAAGACGCTGGAAAAGTGAGTTCTATTTTTTTTTTTTCCTTTTTCTTTTGGTTTTAATATTATAATTTCGATCATTAACATATATTGTTAAATTAGGAATATATTCTAAAATTTATTTTATTTTGGGGGAGGGACACAAACCTAGTATTCTGTTCTCAAATGATTTGATGGTGTTAAACCACATGCCACCAACCTTTAATTAGGTAATAAATATAAAAAAAAATTGGCTTTAGAAAAATAAAAAACAAACAAAAATCATAGAATTGGGAAAAGAAAAAAATCATAGGGGTGTTTGCTGTTGAGAAGATGTTGATAGCAAAAAAAATTTGTTTGGAATATAGTAAGATGAGATGGCAAAAAAATCTTGTTTGAAGTGTCAGGGAAATATGACATAAAAACTTTGTTTGGGTAGAGGAAGATGCACACATGTTAGGGTATTTTATTTATCTATTCTTATGTTTTTTTAACAATAAAATTATTCTCAAATCTTTTATTTTAAACAATTATTCTCAAATCTTTAGCTATTAATATAAATATGTAAATATAAATACTATGCGAAATAAAATATAAGTAATATAAAATTAGTATTATATCACTCTTGATCATATTAATATTTATATTAAAAAGAAATAGAGTTTCAATAATATTATGTACGACATAATAATCATGAGATCAAAGTTTCAAATATTTCACACCTAAATATTGTTTAATTAAAAAAATAATAATGAGAAAAAACTTCACATCACAAAAATGAAATTTGACTAATTTAAAATATTTGTAAATCATTAATAACTTTTTTTTTTCAAAATTTGTTAGACTTAAATAATAAAAACAAATTTTAAAATACTAAGATTCTATCTATTAAAAAATAAAATCATTTGGTTAAACTAGTCATTATAAAATTTTGATAGCAATTTTTATTTTTATTTTATTAAAAAAAAATTCTTATACATTTTTATACATTCATATTCATATTTACGGAAGGTCAACGAATTGTCAATAAATATACTAATTAATAGATAACAATAAATTAAACATATTTATCTTATTAGTTATTGACGTTTCTAGGGATCCATAAACACCTTAAATTTTTAAATTTGTTGTTTTTTTGTAGTTAAAAGTGAACTCAGTCACATTTTGATAATAATCATTACATTTAAGTAAGACGATACTCCTCAAATTTTGGAATTTATTATTATTTTTTATATAAAATAGATCTCAATTTCTATGTTGACTCATATAAATATATGGACGTCAAAATAAAAAAAAATAAAAAAAAACTAATATGGTAAATCAGTTAAATTGATGATCATAAAATTGTTCACTTCAATCCATCCTGTTGTTGGGATTAAAACAGGGATGAAAATAAATTTAAGTATATTGACCAAAATTAAATAAAAGGGAGAAATATTTGGTAGGAAGAAAATAGTGTTTTAACCTGTTTTCTTAAGAAGATAAAGAATCGGAGGAAAAGCAATTACTTAGGGCTTGTTTGACAATGTTCGTTTCCCATTTCTTGTTTCTTATTCCTAGATTTTTTAGAATAAGAAATAAAAATGTGTTTGATAACTATTTTTATTTCTTGTTTCTTAAAAAAAGAAAAAGAACGGAAACAAAACATGTTTGATAACAATTTCTCGTTTCTTGTTTCTTTTCTTTTTTTTATACATTTTAGTTTACAATCATTTTTTATAATTTTTAAAAAGTTAATACATGTAGTATAAAAATATATAATATGCATTAAAAATTTATTATAAAATGTTTTTTTTTTAAATAAATAAAAATTATATGATTTATCATAAATAAGTATTTGTAAACGGAGTAAAAATAAATTTTAATTCAAATTAAACAACAAATTTAAAAGATTGTTTCTCATTAAATCATTCATCTGAAATGATGTCGACTCAAATATATGACGATTATATTACTTTTGAAAATAATGTTATTGTAAATTATGAAAGTAACATTATATTGATTTCAAAAAAATAAAACATCAAATGTATATTGTGGGAAAAAAGAGAGTAATTTATTAAGGAATGATGCATCATATTTATTTGAAATTAATAAAAATTTTAATACATAAATTAACTTTATCTTTCACAAATATTCGTCTAAAATAACGTTGACTCAAAACTAGGATCAAACTAATTCAATTATACCATGTCCATCCTTAGGCCAAGTATCGGAGACATAATTTAATTATATATTGCTCAGCAAATATTATTCATGTTAAAATTACAATAAGAACAAATATAAATTTAAGTGGAAAAATTTATGTATTACCTCAAAATTTTAAAATTAATAAAATAAATGAATATTACAAAATTAAAAATTAAAAATTAAAATTTGTATATAAACATAAGAAGGAAATATTTATATAAAAAAACGAATGAAAAGATTTGAACTTGGGTTGTTGTTCAAAAGTTAGATTTTGGGCATGGTTCCAACACCAACACGCCCAACTTTTCTTTATACTAAAATTGACCGCGTTATATACATATATAGCTCTTGGTTCAACAAAAATAAACGGATCAAGTGAAACTAACTCTGGGAGTTTCTCACTTTTTCACATGATTTAAGAATTTATTACTAGGGAACAAGAAACGGAAACAATTACCAAACATGACCGTTTCCCAAAAAATAAGAAACAGAAACGAGAAACAGTCAATGAGAACATTATCAAACGAGTCCTTAATTTCCATCTTATCATTGTAGTATTTTTCCTATTAGTATTACTACTATCAATACAATGTATGTAGGAAGTGCTTTAAAGTCATCAAGATGTATTTATAGGTTTAAGACCCATTAACTTAATATTTATTGTAACATTATGGCACTTGTTTCATGAAAATAATTTACATACATGAAAAATTATATTTTATGTCACGTTAGTTATGGTTAAGTTTATTTGGATAAATTGCAGGTAGAATTAGTGGAAGGTTCATCATATTTGGGTCAGCCACTACCGTTCTCCGTGACAACATTGATCTGGATCGAAGTGCTTGTGATTGGATACATCGAGTTTCAAAGAAACGCCGAGTTGGAGCCAGAGAAAAGGTTGTACCCAGGTGGAAAGTTCTTCGACCCATTGGGCTTGGCGGAGGACCCAGAGAAGAAAGCCATCCTACAATTGGCCGAGATCAAGCATGCTCGCCTCGCCATGGTTGGCTTCCTTGGTTTCGCGGTTCAAGCCGCCGTTACAGGCAAAGGCCCCCTCAACAACTGGGCCACCCATTTGAGCGACCCGCTCCACACCACCATCATCGACTCCTTCTCTTCTTAGTTGTAAATCTCTCAATTTACTTGTTTGTAAAAAACTTCACCTTTCAGTTATGTGATGAGTTGTAAGTACTTTCATTTACATATTTTAATTATAATGCTTTCTACAACAAGGAGTTATTATTTATGTTTTAGATGGTGGTTGATTTCTATGAGTTTATCTAATAAGAGTAAGAGTTTAAGTAACATAAGCATATGTTTGCACCCAATTGAGAGATTTTGGATTATTCGCCCTCAATTATTATTGTACTAAGATTTATATGATCTTATTTGCATAATATTATTTTAATTTGTAGTTTTAATTATCCTAATTATTTTGGGATGAATGAGTTGTGTTAGATTATGAAGATATGTAGGTAAGACTTAAAAATAATTTATAGGTTGCCTAGAATTTAACCTTTGGAAGGATGAATGAAAAGATTATGAATTTAAAATGAAATACTTTGGATAAATATACAAAATTTGAGTTTTTAAATCACTCAAGGGTAGTTTAGTAATTTATCTTTTTGGTCGAATCCTAAACTCGTTCTTTTATGGGTGGAAACATTTGCAATTTGTCTCTAGAAATGGTTCATCCATGTTATTTGTCTATTGTAAAACAATTCTTTTTAAATATAAAAGATATAAAAATTATTATTGTTACTATATTAATCATGAAAATGATAATTTAAGCCTAAAATCTGATTTATAGTATGCTACTAAAATAATTCTAATTAAGTTGATAAATGTCGGGGGTGCTTGTTTGTCATATTTAAAGAATATTTAGTTGGGGAATTTATTAATTTATCCTCAAAAATTTACATCAAAATGAGTTTCTACTAATTTCTCATATTTTTTATTTTTAAAAATAACTTTTTCATTTTTAACCTTTCATTTTTAATTATTCATTTATAACTACTCAATCATTTATAACTACTTATTTTTAATAATTTTTTTAACTACTCATTTTAAATCTACGTTCAAATAAGATTTTGACTCTAACTCTCCTACACAAAAAAATACATTCAAACGAATTATTTACTACAATTCTTAATTTTTAACAACTAACAATAGCTCCTCAATATAACTCCTTAATTTAAATTCTCCATAAATATGATAAACAAACATCTCCTAGAATTCTTTTTTTTTTTTAGACAAGTGGACAACACCCCTAAGGGTGTGTTTGTTCTTTGGACATAAAGATGGAGTAGAGTGAAAGAGAATGAGGTGGTTAATGGTAGTATGAAGTGGTTAACTACTCGTTTGAGAATTTGAGTTAATAGTAGTGGAGTAATCAACTACTTGTTTGGGAATTGGGGTTAAGAGTGTTGATATAATTTTTTTTTTTTTTTGAAAATGGAGTTGAAGTAAGTAATAATAATTTTGTATCTATAATTGAAAGTTTATGAATTTTAATTATTCACCTCAATTGTTCTTGATTGGTCTTAAAAAGTATTTTTATGTTTTTAAATTTAATAATAATTAAAATTGAAGAATTCAAATTCATGTCATTTATACCTC
>JBBMKA010000026.1:20056757-20070488 GCA_037833695.1 Sechiopsis laciniata
ACGGCCCAACCGAACATCAGAAAAACTAACCGAACGTACCTGAGAAACCGGAATGAAGAACTGGGCCGTTACAGTTTTAAATTATGCAAGCACTTGATCTGTATGTTTTTATCTTAAATGGTTTTTACTTCCATGCATGCTGAGTAAGGACCTGGTTTAGGACCATTTTTGGGTCGGGTCTTTACACTAAGAATCGTCCAAGGCAGGCTTGCACCATTGAAAGGGTTCCACTCTAGCAGGCTACAGACTAGGCTTATGTCGTTGTCGTGAGCTAGACCACACCTGGCTACTAGGGGCGGGAACCTGTCCTCGCTCGTCTCGACCTGTGGGGACAAAGTACGTTATGTTCACTCTCAGCCTCTAGATGAAGACAACCTAACCGAAGCTAGCTAAGAATACACAAACTCGTTTCCTGATAGATCAATACAAGCTCAACAACAAAAACAGCCTAGCATGGCACTACAAGCTTATCAACAGGAATCACAACGCATACCAGAAATAACAAACCTAGCATGGTACTAACATGTAGAAACAGGAAACAACACATGCTAGCAGGAAACAAAACAGCGTACAATCCTATCCACTAACATGCTTGTAAACAGTAAACAGGCAACAAGAATGCAATCAATGTCTGAATCGCAGGTTCCACACAACCCCGATAAGAAATCCTTACCTAAAAATCGGAAAAGACAATCACAAAGATTTGCTCCTAGAGCTACCGATTCTACACAAAACTCAACCTAGGTAAATATTAACAAGCAAACAATTAAAACTAGCAGCTACACAAAACCAAGCCAACCACAAAACACAAGGGCTCAGGAACCTTACCCCAAAACTAAGAAGGGCAGGTTTCGGTAGCCAAGGGCCTCGGCAAGGCAGCATGGGTTAGGGGCTGCGATTGTGGGTGTGCGGTAGGGCTGAGTAGCTACGACATGGAGCCGACTGGCTTGGCATGAAGCGTGCATGCGGCTGCATTCACCGATCGATAGCGATCGCGCTCGGTGCTGCAGCAACGAAGGGATCGCCTAGGGCGCTATCGGCTAGGGTTGCAAATGGGAGATTGCGATGGAATGGTGTGTGGCTCGGGGTGAAGAGATCAGTGAGGGAATGGGGTAATCTCGGTGAGGGGTGATTGGCAGTAAGGGCTTAAGAGGGTTCTCGGTAAGTAGAGGAAGAAGAAGGAGAATTTGAGAGGGAGAAGAGAAGAGGAGAAAATTGTTCCAAATGGGAAAAAGAAAACGATCGTAGAAGAAAAATGATCAAAAGAAGGCCTCTTCGCCACATGTCAATCAATACCAGAACCAACCAGCCTTCGAGCCCTAGTGAAGGCGAAACTTAAACCAATTTTTCTCATTTTTCTCTTTTAACTTCTTTTAATTAACCCAAAAGTCCTCTTTTATCCAAAACAACCTCCAACCTTCAAATAGCAAAACTAACCCTGATGCCCTACAAACACCAAAAACAACCCTAGTCTTAGTCAAAAGCAAGAACGACCCTGAAAGCCGATAAATTACCAAACTAACCCTAGGGGTAAAATGACCAAAATACCCCTAAAGGCTAGAACTGCCCTAACGACCCAACAAAACAACCGAATCAAGGGAGAAACATACCTGGGGAATCAGAATGGAAAACTCGGCCGTTACAGTTAATTTCTTAATTCCATGCCTTAAGGGTGTCGAATCTCGAAATCGTTTGTGCTCGTCAATCATCTTCTCCTTAAGGATTTTTCTACAGACTTTGTGATTGGAAGTCATTGTGCGAATGAGAACTTGTGATTGCCTATACTGAAGGTTCACAACGTGGTTATCCATTTTTCCTCACAAAGGATTTATATAAGCTTTCGAAGGATTTTGGAAATCCATATGTAAGGACTGGAATAATCACAAAAGGTAACTTCTAAATTTCCTACACGGATTTTCAAATCATACCAATCCTTTCCTAAACTACGTATATAAATAGAACTAAGGAAATAACTGAAAAGGAAAATTGCATAAATCGAAAAACTTCCTAAAAAAAAATTGTTGTAAATTTTTTGTAAAAGTCAGAAATATTGGATTTTTGCATTATAGGAATGTTGCTGAGCATGGTTTGGGCGGAACCTTGTGCTAATTTCATCCGGTGCAGCCGTCTTTGCTTTGGCCATTTATATATCTTAGGAGCTATGCCCTCTTTGATAGCCTTCTCCTACCTTTCTTCATACTGCACCTTGATGCGCGGTTGACCTACCCTTATAGAATTGATAGGACCTTATGTATCGGTTTATAGCTCAGTTGAATTATCCATGTGTCGCCTCCTCAAAAAATCAATTCCTGCTGTGTATGCTGTTCTGCTAGCATTAAAACTGTGGGTACCATTGCAAGTAGCCCATGGGTTAGTGCGCTCATGTCCTTCTCCTGCTTACTAGTTGGCTCTACATCTCCCCTACTGGTTTGATGCGAAATTATGATAGTTGTCTCTGCAAGTTCATTACTCACTATGCTAAATGATTTAGAACTTTAATCCTCGTCTTGGCTTTCATCACTCAAAAGTTGCATAATGTCAACTTTGGAATTGTCTTCTCTTGCCTCCTCAATTTCTTTCATGGCTTCAGCTTCCAAGGCAGCGAACTTTGCCCAGGCCTCCTCCTGCTACTGATATTGCATCTTTTGTAATTTATCTTCTTCAATTACCTTAATCTCAGCTTCCAGGGTTGTGACCTTTGCCTAAGCTTCCTCCTGCTGTTGAAAATGTTTCCTTTGTTCCCTCTCTATTTCTTCTGCGCGCCTCAAAGCTTTGGCCTTTTCTTCTTGTTTAATCATGGCCAGTCGGAAATCTTTCCTTGAGAGTTTAGGTTCAATTTCATCGAAAAATTTCACTACTGATGCTGCATTAAGTACATCGGCCCTCAGATATGTTTCACCGGAAATGTAGCTAGCACCTCAAATAAAGGTATTGTTTTAGGCAAAAAGAGTTTGGTTGATGTATAATTCATCCACTCAGGAGCCAGTTATCACATGACCTCTTGATAAGAATGGCTTCATCATTATGAACCTATATGAGGAGAATATATGTTCTTCTGTAATGAACATGCCTTGAAGATTGTCGGTATTGGAACTATCAAGTTGAAGTTCTATGATAAGGGTGTCAGTACAATTCAACAAGTTCAACACGTGAAAGACCTATAAAGAACTTGCTCTCATTACGTCAACTTGAGGACCTTGATTGAAAATTTGTGGTTGAGAGAAGCGCTGATACTTATGAAGGGAAAAAAAATTGATACATACTTGTACATGATGGTGGGAGAGACTTTGCAAAAGGGAAAGGCATTTGTTGTCTCAAGTAGTCCAAATGAAAGGTTTCAAAAGATATGGGCATCAGAAACTTGAACACATGTCGAAACAAGGAGTTAAAGTGCTTGTAGAGCAAAATCTACTCCTAGGGCTCACTAAGGTATTTTTACCTTTGTGTGAGCATTGTGTGGCAAGTGGGCAGCACAGATTAAAGTTTAACACATCAAATTCTAGAAATGGAGTTATTCTAGAATTGGCTCATTTTAATGCATAAAAAGAACTGATTATATCCTTAGGAGAAACAAGGTACTTTATGTCCTTTATAAGTGGTTACTCCAAGAGGTATTGGGTGTATCACATCAATAAGAAGGCAGATGTGTGTTCGGTCTTCAAAGTAATCAAAGCGCTAGTTAAACTTCAACCAAGAAAGAAGGTCAAGTGTTTGCAGATCGATAATGTAGGAGAACATTCAAGCAATGAGTTTGCTAAATTTTGAAATCAACAAGGCGTTAAATTTTTTTTTTTGAACTACTGTCTACACTCCTCAACAAAATGGAGTGGCAGAGCAGATGGACATAACCTTGTAGAGTTAACAAGAGTAATGTTGAGAGCTGCAGGCTTAGAAAAATTATTCTGGGCAGGGGCAGTCATTACCGTCTGTTGTGTAGTAAATCGTGCTCTATCAACTGCAATTGAGTTGAAGACATCAATGCAGATATGGTCTGGAAAGCCTATTGATTTTTGAAACCTCTATATTCGAAAGTCTTATGGACGTGATGTACAATATCCAAGAAGCTAAAAAATTGGATACAAGATCTAGAAGATGTGTGTTCTTAGGGTATGCTGATGGTGTGAAGGGGTATACCTGTGGGATCCCACTACCCACAAGTTTATCATAAGTAGGGTTCTTGAAGAAGAAATGTGTATGCTCCAACAAGAAAGAAGGAAAAAAGAAACTTGGTTTGCAGGTTGAACGAATCTCTGTTGGCCTCATAAATAGGCCAAGATGTTACAAGAGATTTTCCTTCATCGTGAGCCTTGTAAACAACAGACTTGGTGCAGACCCTTGTGCGTATTTCAAGAGGTTTGTTGAAAAAAATTTCATTATCTTGCTGTTGTATGGTGATGACATGTTTGTAGCAGGCCCCAACAAAGATCGTTTAAAGAGTTGAAGACTCGGTTAGCTAGGGAGTTTGGAATGAAAAACTTGGGACCAACAAACAAGATTCTGAAGATACAAATTCACCGAGATAGAAATAATAGAATGACTTAGCTGTCTCATTTCAAGAAGGTATTGCGATACTTCAACATGGAAAACTGTAAGCCAGTTTTTACCCATCTTTCTATCAATTCCAAGTTATCCTCTAAGATGTGTCCTAGTACTAAAATAAAGAGGATGGAGATGTCTCGAGTACCGTGTGCATCAGTAGTGGGAAGTTTAATGTTTGCCAGGAGTTGTACCAGACACACATTGCACATACAGTGAGAATAGTTAGTCGATACATGGCGAATCCTGGTAGAGAGCATTGGAATGCTGTAAAAAGGACCTTTAGGTACATTAAAAGATCGATAGATGTTGCATTATGTTATGGAGGATCAGGCTTTACTGTCAGAGGATATGTTGACTTGGATTATGTAGGTGATCTTGATAAAAGCAAATCCACCACCAGATATGTGTTCACTCTTGCTAGTAGCGTTGTAAGCTGAGTTTCAAAACTACAATCAGTTGTGGCTACATCAACAACAGAAGTAGAGTATGTTGCAGCTGCACAAGCTAGTCAAGAGGTAGTATGGTTAAAAATGCTAATGGAAGAACTCGGGCAAAAACAAAAGAATTTTTCTCTATTTTTGACAAGAGTTCCTTGTATCTTGTCCAACTTTTCATTCCAAGTCAAAACATATTCGAGTGCAATGCCACTTCGTTCGTGAGAAAGTGGAGGAAGGAATAGTGGATATGCAGAAAATTCATACAAAAGAAAACCTAGCAGATTATCTGACCAAGGCAGTCAATGCTGACAAGTTTGACTAGTGACGATCCGCAAATGGCCTAGCAGAAACATAGACAACATGGAGATTGTAAGGAAGAAAGAACGACGTGGAGATTTATTGATGGATCAATCAAATCTTCAAGTAAGAGATTGTTAAATATTATGGGTCAAAGAAGATCAAAGTCCAAAAAAAAAAAAAACTTTAAAACTCACTTATTTATACTAGATGGTCAAAGAAATATCTAGAACTTCAACTTGTCAAGAAATATCTAGATATACCTATCCAAAGTGAAGTTGTGGCAAAATCATAGCCACATGTTTTACTTGATCACCAAGGGAAAATATGGACCATTGGATGATACTTTGAGCCAAAGTTTGTGAGTAGTATAAATAGGTGGGTGCCCATTGTTGGCAAGACATCCCAAGATATCTCACATCTAAAGTGAGGTTGTGAGACAAATAGAGAATGTTTCTCCTTGTAAGAAAATTTGTTGTTTCTTTGTAGGGAGAAGGTTTGTAACTCCCATTTTTATAATAAAGTTCTTCTATCCTTGCCCATGGTTTATACCCGAATTTGTTTAGGTGTTTTCTACGTAAATTCATCGTGTCATTCTTTCTCTTCTTTATCTTCATTATTATTATTATTATTTTTAATCACTTTTAGCAACAACCCTGCTCTATTCGATTTAAACAATCACAACAGAAATCGCCGCACAAAACTTTAACCAACACCAAATCGTCTTTGGTTTGGGTGGGTTCATCGAAAGACCCAATTTCTTCCAAGTTAAAATAAAACGCCAAAACCCTCCTATGTCAGAAGTCAGCGGCGGCCCAGTCCGACAGCTAGACCGTAAGTTGAAACGGACAAAAAAAATTCTTCCACATAGCAACGAGTGAGATGTGGAGGTGGTTGAAATTAATAGTAACTGTGTTAGAAGGGTAAGAAGTTTAAGAAGACCTCACTTTTATCTAAATGACAATTCTGCCCCTCTAAATTAGGCATGAGAGGTTTATTGCATCACTAATCAAACTTCGAGGGAGTTAATTGATCAAATTGAAACTTTAAAGATATAATTGTTACAAATACCATAGTTTGGCGGATTTTGCAATTTTCACTTGGAATAAAATATTAATTACATACGAAGGATTTAGAAAGGAGAGCTCTACAAAACGAGAACAAACAGGTATGGAATACCCTCAATTAGGGCCTCTAATATTGGACCAGACTTTTCTTCCATGAGTTGTATCGTCCTCAACGGTTGTTACTTTACTTGCATCTCAAACATTCAAAATAGTATGAACTATCAAAATCTGTTGACGTTTCATTTAAAATTTTTAATTTTTAAGTTAAATTTATTGAGAGTAGCTACTCATTTGTTTTTGTTTGTAATAAGAGTATATACTCAATTGAATACTTTTGATTTATGTCTTGTTGTGTTTATACTAAGTTTATTTTTGGAGTTACTAAGTTGCTAGCCTACATTTAGTAACTTGTTTCTTTTTTTTGGTCCATAAATTGAATTGGGAGTACATGTCTAAGGAGTTGTTCGATTAAAAATAGTTAATTTATTAGTGTTACTTTTTTTAATTTTGAGAGTTGAGAAATTCAAATATGAAAACTCTTAGTCAAAAATACATATCGATATATTGAATTAAAACTCGCTAGCATTAATCTTATTAAATATAGCATGTTATTTTTCCAACATCGTAAACACCTCTACAACTAAGCATTAAGCTGTTTCTCAAAAAAAAAAAAAAAAAAAAAAAAAAACTAAGCATTAAGCGCTTGCACACATAGGGATAGCTTATAAAGTGAAAAAAAAAACATAAATGTCTCTCTTTCTTAATGTGAAATTATTACAATCATTTGATTAAATATATTAATATAAAATTAAGGTAAATGGACCGATCATTTTTCTCAAAGACATCATTAATATAAAATTTCACATTCATATTTTCAATGAAAGTACTTACATCTCATCACATTACTTGTCAAGTTTTTACAAACTAGAAAAGACATTAATGCGTAAATTCGAAGGGTGAGCAGTCAAACCTAGAACCTCGACATCGATAGAACTATGCTCAAGTTGACAAGCGAAGGAGGAGCTTAAGAGGAGAAGTTGTCGATAATTGTGGTGTGGAGTGGGTCACTGAGATGGGTTGCCCAGTTGTTGAGCGGGCCTTTGCCAGTGACAGCAGCTTGAACAGCAAAGCCGAGAAATGCGACCATGGCGAGGCGAGCATGCTTAATCTCAGCCAATTGAAGTACAGCTTTCTTCTCTGGATCCTCAGCCAATCCCAAGGGGTCGAAGAACTTGCCTCCAGGGTACAATCTCTTCTCGGGGTCGAGCTCAGCATTCCTTTGAAACTCGATGTATCCAATCACCAGAATTTCAATCCAGATCAACGTGGTGATGGTGAAGGGAAGGGGCTGCCCAAGGTAGGTTGAACCTTCCACTAATTCAACCTGCAATTTTTTTTGGATTAATAAAGGATATTTTGATGTGGGCTCATTACAAACAGAAGGATAGGAGGGAGGATTGGAGTAACTATGGTTAAATTTTAGATGAATATGAATTAAACAAGTTAATACTCTTGTTTTTCTGTGTTAATTGAGTTTAAATTACTCAAATTTTAATATGGTTGATGGTTATGTCTAATAAATTACTGAATTTTAAAATTAATTTTAATGAAAGTTGATTAATCACAATAATAAAACATATTTATAAAATTAATAAAGAAAGTAATATAGAGTAATTTCGATTAAAATAAGGCTAACAATGAATGGGAATCTATCATATGATCCAGTTCGAAAATTTGTTAGAAGTACATACTAAAATTGAAGGACAATAGAACAAACAATAAAGTAGAATATTACCTATTAATTTTATAAGTTATACGAGCCGGTCTTTGAAATTGAAAATCCATGTATTTCATCGAAAATATACCCATTAAAAATGTTATTACACTAATACCCTATCATTTTAATGAAAATTGTAGACAGCAAAAATAAAAAACTGTGTTAATGCAAGAATATATTCATACAAACGGTTTCATAATTTTAAAAATGTCCTTCAAATAAAGAAAGAGAAAATAATCTACGATACACAATACAGAATACACAATTACAAGTTTATTAAATTAAAAATCACAAAATTCTGTATGCTTAATATTCACATGCACTAAGGGGTGTTTGTTTGCCATATTTAAGTTTAGGTTTAAATTGAAGATTTACTAACTCGTACTTGAAAATTTATGTTCAAACGAGTTTCTATAACTCTTCACTTTTACTATTAAAAATAACTTTTTATTTTTAATTATTCAGTTATAATCATTCATTTATAATTATTTAATTATTTCTAACCACTCATTTCTAATAATTCATTTTTAATTATTCAAAATAAATCATTTTTAACCACTCATTTCTAATAAATTTTTTTTTACATACTCAAAAAATAACTATTCATTTTAAATTTACATCCAAATAAGTTTTTTACTCTAACTCTACAAAAAAACTCACATTCAAAAGAATTTTTTACAACAACTCCCAATTTTTATCTACTCACAATAACTCTTCATCAAAATTTAATTCAAACACCCTCTAAGTGTATATATATATATAACTCGTTTTTTTTTTTTTTTTTTTTTTTTAAGAATCACTCAGGTTTCTTTCGCCTTCTCAATTTGAATTCAAAAATAAAAATAAGATATTATTGATGAATAAATAACTAATCAAGGAAAAAAAATATCTAATTATTACATATTCAATTGCCTATTAAGAGTTAGCTAGTTATGAGTTTGTTGAAAGAAACCAGAAGAAAAGAAAAAGGAGGAACTTACTTTTCCGGCGTCTTGCCAAGTGATGCCAGTGAGCCATTCAACAGAAAGAGCACCGAGCGTGGCCAACATAGCCCACCTTCCATGGATCAGCTCACACTCACGAAATCTTTGCAATCCAAAAACCTCCGTGTACGGCTGAAACGGCGTCGATTTCACATCCGAGTTTTCAAATCTCGTTCCAATTATATCTCCCGCCATATTCTTCGCCAAGTTCTGGTCCAGCGAGTCCAGATCGTACTGAAGATACTCAGCCGGCTTCCCCAGCCCGAACGGATCGAACCCGTAATCACCCACCAAGCTTCCGTCCAGCCATTCCGGCGCCTTCGCTCCCGGGAACCACAGCGGCCGGTCCGGAATCTGCCTCGACGACGGTGACTTCTTTGCCGGGCTTTTCTTCTTTCCGAACGAGAATCGGGCTTGGACTCGCCCGGAGCTCGGCCGCACGTCGGCAGGGCGCGTTCCAATGAAGGAGGAGGTTGCAGCGGCAGCGGCGGCGGCAGCCATTACGACGGCGAGTTTAGAGGAGGGGAAATGAGGAGAGCGTGATGGAATTGGGGATTTTTGTTGCCTTATTATGGTTCAGAAGAAGAGAATTGTGATCGCCGATTGCCACAAATCTGCTCTCGTGCTTTTGTGTTCGTTGGATTCAGATACGAATCCATCTGACGGCTTCTGTGCGTTTAGGCCTTATCTCTGCCTTATCCCATTCTACTCAAACCGTGGGGCCCAATCGTCGACGGATTCACACGATTTTATTTTGGGAAGTTTGTGGTCGTTGTTTCGAATTAGGGTGCAAATCTTTTACAAAAACAACTCCTTAATTTTATCTAGAAAATTTGTAATTGACATTTTATAAAAGTGATTGAGTAATATAATTGCTAATAACTCGTTTGAATGTAGATTTTCGTAGAGTAATTTGTAGCTTGATTATTAATAGCTCGTTTGGATGTAATTTTTGTTGGAGGGGTGAATAGGATTTTACACAAATTTTTTTAAATAAGTTCAAGATAATCAAAATATCAAACTTTTTACAAGTAATTAAAAAGTAACAATAATGTAACACACAAGATTTATAAAAATTATGTAAAACTAATTTGATTTAATGCAATAGTGATTAAATACAAATTAAAGCATGAAAAATAATACTATAAATTATTTCAAAAGTAAATAGGAAAGAGTTAGAGAAAATGACACCGTAAATTTATAGTGGTTTAGATTACTTACTACACTATCCAAGCACGCCTCTTGGAATTTTGAATAACTTTTTGCTCGACTCTTTTCACGGATTAGAGTTCAACCCTACACCACTCTTTTTTACGAATTCAAGAGCAAACTCGATCTTTTCCACAAATCAAGATCAAACCGTTACAAAGTATTAAATTTTGGACAACACACTTTATAAATCTCTCAATATAGTTGATACACAAATTTTTCTCAAACAACCAAATCTTCAAAATACAATATGTCTCTCAAAAATAAAATGCAATAGAAAAAATTGAGAGTTTGAAGAGAGCAACAATGAAACTTTTGATTTTTAGAGGATTAAATAAGAAAGTTGTGTTAAAAGCTTGGAGAAGAAGATTGTATTTAAAAAAAGAGGAAAATAGAGTAGAAGACAATTTTAATTTGAGTCATTGGATATAGAAAAAGTAGAATGAATGGTGGAGTTTAAAAGTTAAAAAAAGTTAAAAGTTAAAATAATTTAGGGAAAATTGTACAAACCACCTCTAAAGTATAAGGTTTGTAACAATTACACCCTTTAACTATTAATTTGATCAATAACACCCCTTAAAGTTTGATTAGTGTTGCAATTTACACCCAAAATTAAATTTGAATATTATAATAAAGGGTATGATTGTCATATCCAAAAAAGTTTCTTCATTTTTTTCCATTTCTATTTTCATCAAGAGGAGAATCCAATTTTTAAAACTTTCTTTGGCTCCATTTGGGTTGATGAATTTGCCCACAATATACAAATTTTGAATCCAATTTTAGATTGAAATTTATTTGTTCAATCAAACAGCTGCAAGTTTTGCAAATCTTCAACGAATGGATTTTAAATTTTGACCTCATTATAGGAAACATGATTTAGTTTCTGAGTAAACGTTTATTTAGAATAATTTGTATTCCAAGATTTTCTAATTAATTGAATCTGACCAATAGTAATCTTTGTGAAAATTCTCACGGGCAAAAACAATAACACTAGAGGTTAAAAGTTCTGATACGAGTAACAAAATAAAGGACAAAATTCAAGATAAGACTTATGTTGTGAGAAACCGACTTCTAAAACCAACCTAGACATGGTTCTTACTGAGCATGCATGATTAAAAATACAGTTATAACAGATCTCAGAATGAGTTATCAACATAACTTCCAAAACCTCGAAAGTTTCTAACTCTCGGCTAAGTGATCACCTCACTATGCTAATTCTGAACACTTGAGGGAGCACCAAAGTGTTTGGCTCTAGACAAAATAGAATGGTGTACTAACGACATTAACCTGAGGGATCCGTCCTCTCGGCATCTAATGCGTGTGCGCGCAAACCGCATGCTGCTGCAAACTGGGGTAAATGTAGGCCTACACAAACTACGCCGGTCAAGGTCTGTAACGGCCCAGTTTTTCATTCCGGTTCCCCAGGTACGTTCGGTTAGTTTTTCTGATGTTCGGTTGGGCCGTTAGGGCACTTTGGACCCCTAGGGGCATTTTGGTAATTTTACCTCCAGGGGTAGTCTCGTAATTTGCCAGGGTTCTGGGTTTGTTCTGTTAAATTTATTGAGTTGGGGTTTTCTTTCGGTTTCAGGTTTCTGGAGCTAGCTTGGTCTCTTTGGGAGGTTTGGAGCTTCGGTTTAATTATTTGAAAATAGTGGAAAAGAGTTGCACTTGCAAGGGCTCGAACCCACGACCTAGAGAGGACACGTGTCGCAACCTCCCTTCTCCCTTTCTTTTGTGCCGAAACCTAACTTAAAAAGGGAGCAGCCGCATTTTCCTTCCTCTCTTATTCTCTCATTTTGCCGAATCCCACTTCTCCAAGCTCCCCAAAATTCCCCCTTCTCCAAGTCCCTCCAGCCCTTCGCCAGATCGCCCAAGCCACCAGCCGAGTGACCTCCTTCGCCGAGCAGCAGGTCGGCCCAGTCACTCTACCGAGCTCGCCCAGCCGCGTTTGCACGCTTGCCCAGCGCACAGCCCCGCGCGCTTTCTCCCCAACAATCGCACACCCAGCAGCTGGATCGCGTTCGCCCTCGCCCAGCGCGCCTCTGCAAGATCTGCCACAAGCCGATCCGCCCCCGTCCGCACGCCCAGCTTGATCGCTCGATTGCCTAGCTTCGTCAGCTCATCGTTGATCGCACACGCCACCAGCTTCGCAGTAGAGCCTCGCCCGACCTCCCTGTCGCGTCCGCACGCCCAGCCGCACACTGCAGCGAAGCCAGCGCTCGCGCTTTCAATCACGCGTCCTCGATCGCTCCCTGTCGCAGCCGCACAGCCTCTCCGCGTACCTTCGCCGATCGCCGCATCTGCAACGCATCCCGTTCCAGCCCTCGCACGCACCCCCTTTGCCAGCGCCGAGCACAGCAGCTGTTCCAGCCGCACGCTGCCGCACATCTGTCGAGACCTCCAGCAGCAGCTTCGCCGCACGCTCTGCCTGCTGCATCCAGCCGCACGTCTCCCTGCCGACGCCCAGCTTGCTGAAAGCCAGTTTGCCTAGGGTTGCTGCCGAGTCTTAAGCTTCGGTTTGGGTAATTCCTTTCCCGAGCAGTGTGCGTGTGGTTATTTATTCTGTTTAGCTGCTAGATATTAATTAGTTACTTATACTCTTATGCTAGGTTGTTGTCTGCAGCTCGAGGAGCAAATTATTTTTGTTAGCATTGTCTGCTTATTTTTCAGGTAAGGATTTCCCTCCCGGGGTTGTGTGGACCCTGCGGGACTTCTCTGTTTGCTTTCTTGTATGCCTGTTTCTGTTGCTTTCATGTTAGTGGATAGGAATTCCTTGGCTAATGTGTTCTGCTAGCATGTTTGTTGTTGTATTCCCTTATGTTAGTGCCATGCTAGGGTTCTTGTTGTGAAGCATGTTGTTTGTTAAGAAACAGGGAATAGGTGATCTTAGATAGAATGGCTAGGATGCTATTAGCCTGAGGCTGAGAGAGGACCAACTGTTTGTGAACGGTCCAGGACCAACTATTTGTGAACGGTCCTTGTTTATGTTTGGACCAACTATTTGTGAACGGTCCTTGTTTATGATTGGACCAACTGTTTGTGAACGGTCCAGGAACAACTGTTTGGGAACGGTCCTTGTTTTTGTTTGGACCAATTGTTTGTGAACTGTCCAGGACCAACTGTCTGGGAACGGTCCAGGGCCAACTGTTGTGAACGGTCCTTGATTATGATTGGACCAACTGTTTGGGAACGATCCCGTAGGCCGAGGGTAGAGACCCTAGAGAGTAGCTTAGTCTAGGGTCAGTTGTTGAGCTGACCGCTTGGCAGGAAGTTAGAGACTCCCGAAGACCTAGAGGGTTTTGGACATTGTGTCCCAGGGTTCTGTGCTGGTAGTCGTTGCTTGCGTACTTGATTGCTAGATAATGCGTTGTTTCGTACTGTACCCCGGTTGGGGATTCTTACTGAGTGCCTTTGTACTCACC
>JBBMKA010000026.1:20070588-20086480 GCA_037833695.1 Sechiopsis laciniata
ATAATTAACCAATGTTTTCCAAATTTTATTATAATTAATTCAAAACATATGTGTATTCGTCATGCTTTCAATTTCATTTAAATTTATGATACTAAATGCATGCCTAAAGGTTTACGTTTTTTATAAACAAAACTTAAATGAGTTAATTAGTTAGATAAATAAAAATTGAATTACGTTTTTTTTTATTCTATTAATTGTTACAATAAGGTTTAATGCTTTGTTTTGTAAATTAAGAAACTCTTTTAAAAAAAATTCGCTTTGTTTTGCTACTTCTAAAACAAAGAACACTTTCTAAAGATCATAAATAACCTTAAAATGAAATGTTTATTGTACAATCTATAACAAATGATTATACTATGTAAAAACAAAATTAGAGTTACAAGAACTAAACTTATGAAAGAGATTTAATTTCAAATCAACAATAATAATATTATGGTCATGAAAATAAGGAAAAAAACTATTATACATACAACAACAAAAAAAACTAACGTTAAAATTGTACATAGTGTATACATTGGAGGTATTAAACTCATATACACTCTATATGAATAACGCTTATCAAAGCATTTTGAAAATGAATTAAGAAACCTACCTTTAGCAAAACAACGGTAGAGACTCGTGCTGATAACGTGTTATAAAAGTAGCCAATGATCAAAGAGATAGAGAGAATCGTGTGGGGGAGAAAGTAAATAACTCTTATTGGTATTTTTGGTGTGTGATTACAAGTCACTCCTATTTATAACATTACAAGAGTTTATATTTAGTAATGCAAAAACTATAATTGGCTAAACTAATTAAAAGTTAGAGAGTTTTAAGGTTAAATTGTAGATCACTCCATTGGTTGACTCTTATGAGATATCTATTTATAACATTATTTAATTAAAAAAAATTTATTATTTTTATCTCTTTATCTCTGGTTAAATACTTAAAACAAAATTGAGTTTTTCATCTATGAATTTCTAATTATATAGGTATAAATTAATTATTTTAATTATATGGAAAATATAAATATATATTTTTAAATAATAAGAAATTAATTTGAAATTACCATTAATTTTAATATGATATTAGGTGAATGAAAACAATTCTCATTAATTAGTTGAAGATTAAAAATATTTAACCAAACAAAATATTGTCCATATAAATAAATAAAAAGTTTAAATTTATTTACATTAATTTTAAATAAAAATGTTTATTTTAATTAAAAAAATTTATCTCGGGTTAAATACTTAAAACAAAATTGATTTGAAACTATTATTAAATTTACAGTACTAAACATATTTTAAATACGAAATTGATTATCGAACGACCGTCAAATTTAAATCATAAAGCCTATTTAATTAAAAATACGAAACATGTTTTTAAATTTGGAAATTTATTTTGTAAAATAAGATAGTCGGTGAATGAGTTGGTTGGTTTCTCACAAAAAGGTGAATGAGAAGGTTAGAAAAATTATTGTATATATTCAACACCAAAAGATTGGAAAAAAAAAATTACAAAACTGAAATTTTGGAAAAAAAAAAAAAATTTAAAAAATAATAAAATAGTCTAGCCACATGGCACATTTTCACTGGGCCAATTGCACTCCAACAAACCTAAATAAAATAAAATAAAAACTACCATACATGTGTAGCAAAAAAATATATAAAAAAATCATAAATAATATTTTTTAAAAAATAATTATGTATGTAAAAGAAAAATTGGATGATCCCTCTAAAACGGCTAAAATGTACCTTCTTCAATTAATTTTCAGTTGATAGCATTCAATCAATTTTTAATTGATAACTTTGGATTACTTTTCGATAAAAGATGTTAATCATATTTCAACAAAAAATTTTCAAAACATTTTTAAACAATAATATTCCATCAATTTGTTGACAGTGTTTAATCAATTCAATTAGTTTTGCTCACAGTACATGTGGAAAAGAAAAAATTTGAAAATTAAAAAATTAAAAAATCTAAATATGATGTACATGTAATATTTTAGAAAAGAAAATGCTATAATTAAAATGCATTGTCCAAAAATTGTCATGGAGAATAAATTCCCCATTAAATAAGACTCCACGTACGTATACCGAAATAATTCGAATGAAACTATTTATTTGGATTTCAATCCTTTAAAAAATGGGGTTTAATAATTATTTTTGAAATCATCAGAACGGCCACATGGAGGAAGTCGCAGAGTAATGATATACTGCTAACACACAAACAAAATCAATTTCAAAGCAAAGATTATTCACAGAAAACCAGTTCTTCTAAAAAATCTCCTCTTAACAATCTTCATCTCTCCATCCCCATTTTTTCGATCTTCACTGCTTAACGCCGACACAACCTTCCGATTGAATCCCCACCGAAGTTTGCTGGCGCCGAGAAATGGTAATCGTTGTTCTTCGATTGATATGATTCATGTCAAGTAATTAGTCTCTCATACTAGTTAAGTTTCTTGTATTCGGCTCGTTGATTTTTTAGTCAGATCTGTTGGTCTCGTCAATGTAGAGGAGAGGACTTAGGAGTGAAGTTTGTTTGTGATTTTTTCTTTTTGACTTGTGCTCTCAATGCTCAGATTCGAACCTGAGATTGAGAGAAAGGACCTGCGGAATCGTACTTCGTTTGCTGTTCGTTAAATTTTTGGAATGTTCATGAACAAGACGGACGGAGAGCTCACAATGTTGCTCGATAGTGAGAATCTAGTTCATCGGAGCTATTCGGAGGATCTTGATCCTAATTCTGTAACCGTTTCGTTTTCCAGTTCCGGTCAGTCATGTTTTCTTCCCCCAGTTTTAGAAATCTCTAAGTTTATTTTCAATCAGCTTTTTAGATGATTTGGTCATCGTTTTTTAAGCGTTTTCTGATTCGTAATTTGCAGAACCTAATAATAATAATGGTGGATGTTCACCCGTCTCCAAGAATTTTGTATCACCCGTTCCACCGCGGAAGATCAGAACGGAGGATTTTATGGATTCAGAAAATGAAAAATCTGATTACGACTGGTAAGTATATCACATTTGATTTCATGTCTCTAGAGACTCATATCTTAGTGCTGAGTTAGCTTATCTTTTGCGATTTGTGGTGTATGAAATTTAAAATACGAACCATAAAATATCCAATTTAAGAGTGGCATCGATTGGTACAGTAGGGTCTGATGTTGTTCATCAACGGATGCCTTTTCAAATAATTTCAAGAATTCATTTCGGCATTAGAATGTAATTACAGTACCTCACTGAGTTTTTCTGGTCCTACTCGAACCAAAATAATGCGCTTGGTTGGTTCTTGTTTTCTTCTTCTACATGTGGTTCTAATACGTCGTCTTTGTCAGCAAGATTCCATTTTATTTTACCCATTAAAGCAGAGTGGTTCTAATATATGAAAAGTGTTGGGAATACAAACAAAGCGGTATAGTAATCTCACATTGATTAAATAAGGAATAGATCTTGGGTTTATAAGGAAAAACAAACAAATATAAAGCCTTTTGGATGAAACAAAAAACAAAGTCATGAGAGCTTATATCCAAAGTGGACAATATCATACAAATGTAGAGATCCGGATAGATTTGTCATCTCTCAACAAAAAAACTCATGAAAGTTATTTTGTTCCTCAACGTTTTCATTCCCCTTTCTTAATTTTTTTGGAGAATAAAACATAGCTCTGTTACCTTTGCTTCCTTTTTTCACATATATTGTGTACTTCTCTTACCTTTAACTTTATTTAAAGTTTTTTCAGGATAATTGATTGCATCAACCGCTTTGTTTTCAAAAAACTTTGAACGTTTTCAAATGAAGAAAGTGATATTTGAATTCCATTGCTAATTTCAACAAAATTATCATCAGCTCCTTTTTAACTATTAGACTATTTTAAATGGGTAATGTTCTTTGAGTGCACTTTTATATACAAGGAACCAAACCATAACTTTGTCCTTTGTAACCCTTTCTTGATTTGAGAACTCCACCTCCCCTGAACTGAAACACTTGCAAATTTGCAATAACTTAGAATACATAGGAAAAAAAGTACCTAAACATGAATAGAGCCCTGCAATGATGTCGTGGTGGATGTGGATATTTGGTTATTATTGTTGATATGAGCATAATAATTATAGATTTGGATGCTGGTCCCTAAAAAGTGTCTCGTTATCAAATTAACTTTTCGATGTAAACTCTTCTGATTCTCAGGCTCCTTACACCACCTGGCACCCCACTGTTTCCATCAATGGAGATGGAATCACAGAAAAATGCAACAAATAAGAATGATATGCTGAATCTTCGTTCCACTGCTCTGAAACCTAGGGTAAGAGCTCTCAATAATTTTGACAAACTGAATGAACAACTACAAATTCACTAATAGTATACTTATCCATGCATGTGGATGGTAGGACTATCATACCCAAGACTTTTTTTTGGAGATGTAGATAAATAGACAACTACCCTACACCATTCAAAACTGTTGAATTAGCAATTATTCAAACTCAATTTTCCAAATTTACATTTCACATGCTTTACACCTTTTTTGGGTTGCAGCTTGTAAACATCCAGGAGGAGTCCAACTCAGTGAGTAACATAGCATCAAAGCATCTGTATTTGCAATCTAGACAATTGAATTCTTCATGTGCTAGTAATAAAAAGCCCTCGTCAAAGGCTTCTGCAGCTACTGCTTCCAGATCTGCGACACCAACTTCACGGCCTACATTAACTAAAAGTACAAAGCCTTCAAGATCAGCCACGCCAACATCACGAGTCAACGCTAAAGCTTCAGTGCCTCCGGTGAGATCTTCGACGCCTGCAAAAACTACTGCTCGGTCATCAACACCAACTCAAAGATCCGTGTCAAGTACAAAGCAAACAGCAAGATCAGCAACGCCTAATCGCTGCCCATCAAAGCCAACTTCATCTATTGTATCATGTCCGACTGGCCGATCGACTTCTACCTCGAAATTTAGTGCTAGAAGTTCTAGTAATCCAAAACCTTCTCAGGGCACCTTTCCATCTATTAAAACCAGACCTTCAAAACCTCATGAGGTGCCAAGTTTCCCTCCTGACGAAGCTGCACGTCCATTACCCGAAAGACCAGCTTCAACCACCAAGGGAAGGCCTGTTGCAGCCAGTAATGCTAAATCATTATCCATTAGGACTATGTCTAATGGGAAAACTAGGCAGAAACCAAGCTCTCCTTCAAAACAACAAGCCCCGAACGGAAGTAGTGCATATAGCAGTGGTAAAGTATTTCCATTCAAGCAAAGAATACGTTCCTCTGATGACGATAATGAGGTTAGCCCTGTGGTCATGGGAACAAAGATGGTCGAAAGGGTAGTGAACATGAGAAAGCTCGCCCCTCCGAAGCAAGGCGAGTACCGTTCGAGCAGCGGTGATCCTTCCAGCAAGTCGTCTGTTGACATCTCTGGCTTTGGAAGAACACTTTCCAACAAATCACTAGATATGGCTTTGAGGCACATGGTATGCATCCCCCTCTTCGATTTCTTCGATATAGCTAGTTCATTAGTTAACAGTCTTACTGGTATACTCTCTTCATCCTGCTTAATTTTGATACATAATTAACCATCCTAACTTCTCAAGCTTAACCATATGCACCAAATTTTATCCAGTGTGGTCCATTTGTTTGATATAAAATGCCAGCACTTGATTACGTTGACTGGTTTCGACACTGCAATCTGTAATTTGATGTGGACTTTTCTTAAACAGGATATAACACGAAGCATATCAGGTAAAATACGTCCAGTGATAACCAAAATTCATGCTTCTTCCATGGACGATGAAAGTTCAAGGTCTGCAAAAATTGGAACGATTGGAGTTTCAGACTCTCCCCTTGCTACAAGCAGCAATGGCAGTTCTGCACCAAGTGCGTGGAGTAGCTCTATTCGTCTGGATGGAAGTGAAACCGAAGATAATGACCTTGCCACTGAGATAGTATTATTGTAGGAAGCTCTTCTCCTCTCCTGTCCGGCAATTTAGGCAACATTACCAGGTTCACGGCCATAGTTTTTTCGCAGTTTATAAGTCAAAGACCCATTTTAAGGGGGGTTGTCGTATGTAGGAAAGCAAATACATATCAGCTATGTAAAATTTATCATTAGGGCTATAACTTATTGTAATTGTCCGGATCTTCTATGATTTAAGAGAACAGTCTCAAAATTCTATGATTTATCAGTGTTCTGAAGAAAAAGAAATTGTATTCTTGATTTCGGAATTTGGAGAACTTCATATGATAATTGTTGTTGTGTTGTAGGAATCTCCATGTTATGGCTTCAAATGACCAACCATTTAACTCTGTTTTTAAAATTTTGTTTATATTGTATTTGTAAATAGTCTTCCAATTTCCAAGTTCTACATCATTACAAATGTACTGAAACTTAAGCAGTTAGAAAAAAAAAAAGAAGCAACATATATATTCACAATTTGTAATGTACTAAAACTGCTCAATTGATTATTTAGAATAGAAGCAACATATATATTCACAAAAGAAGAAAAAAAAAACTTAAGCAGTTACAACCATCCAAATACAACAATCCACCAAAATCTGGCACGGATTAGGATTATAGAAGGGTTTTGTAGCTTTACCTTGAAAGTTCGCCATATTTCTTAAGTGATTTATTGACTATATATAACAGACTGTTACTAGACATGAAGATCCATAAGATAGAGTACTTGTTTTTGGACATCCATAAGAGGGAGTATAATGTATATACCAGCCAATCTCAAGTAGTAGTTGCAACAGCAGCGGTCTTTGAAGCAGAAAACCCCGAATTAGCAGTTGGAGTTGCAGCAGCAGAAGAAGAGTCCTCTTTGGGGTCTGTTTTGGATTGTGATGGTGATGGTGCTGGTGCTGGTTTAGGCTTCATGTGAACTGGGGTGTTGTGTTTGAGCTTCAAATGTATTTGACGCATTCTGGAGAGATCGGTCGGTTTCCCGGGCTTGGGACCTTGAATAACAACAATAGCCGGCTTCTTCTCCTTGTCTTTCTTCCCTCTTTGTTCTATGGATGGAACCTCATTTGGGATTAGTTCTGCAATTGCCTTCCAGTAATTCTTCTCAGCTTTGGCATGGAACTTCTCTCGGTTTGCTAGATATTGCTGTCATATGAAGTTCAAATGTAGTTAAGATTTAAGAAACAATATGGATGAATGGGGAAATTGTGTAACCATCATGGAGTGACCGAGTGGTCAAGAGGATCTTAGGGTGCATAAGAGGTTATGGGTTCAATCTATGGAAGTCACCTACTTAGAATTTAATCTACTACGAATTTTCTTAACAACCAAATGTTGTAGGGTCAGGCGGTTTGTTCCGTGACAGGGGCCAATTAGAGCAATAGCTCAGTGCCATCAATGTATACTCAATGACCAAGAGATCACAGGTTCGAATTCCCCACTCCCCAATAGTTGTAACTCAAAAAAAAAAAAACAAAGCTAGAGAGTGTAATAAATAGTAAACTTGAACTGAGTTTAATTACCTTCTCCTTATCCCTATTTGAAGCTTTGGTATTATGAATAGCAAGGTTTCGGGTGGTGTAGAAGTCAAATTTATAGTGATCAGCGTCATCGATTATCTCTTGCAACACCTCCTTCTCCCACTTCTCTTTCTCTTCCAATCGAATCGCATTCAATCTGCCATTAAGGGATTTAATACACAGGTTGACCTTAAAATCTAATGTCAAAAATCGCGAATAAGCTAAGAAGAATTCTCACCTGCGCCATTCTCTCAAAGGAAATCCTTCCTCCGGAGATGAGAGGAGAGGATCGGCAGCGGCGGCGGACTCGGCTTCGAAGCTGGAAATGGATTCGATGGTGCCGTCGTCGAACGGAGGAGGAGGAGGAGTTCCGGCGAAGGTTGACATGGCGTTAGCGTACTTTGTTTGTCCCGCCGGCGGCCGGCAACAGTCAATGAATCTTTCCGCGCGAATGTTTCTCTCTGCAACTTAGCTGATGGTTTTCAGTCGTTATTATAAGAAATGGAAAGAAAAGCTAATTTAACGGCGTTAATCTCCAGCCATAGAGCCAAGCCAATGATGATTGTTTGTTTGTTTTTTTTTTTTTTTGAAAATAATAGGAGGATTGGAGTAATGTATACATTTTTGGCCCAATCATATTTTGTAATGGATATTTTAAAATAGGGAAAAATACCTTTTCCTTCCGAAGGTTTTGAGTTGAGTTACAATTTACTATTTAGTCCCTATATTTAAAAAATAAATATCTTTATTCCTCACATTTGAATAAATTTAATTTTAATCTTCGAGATAACACAACCGTTAATGACTTAACGAAATGTTGACTAGAATAACTAGACTAATTTTAAACTAAATAAATTAATGATGTGGTTATATTAGAATTTATTTTTAATGAAAGATACACAATAAAAATAGAAAATTCAAAACGCATATACAAAAGAAATGGGGAAAATTACATTTTTGTTCTCTAGGTTTGAGGTTCAGTTTGGTCCCTATGTTTAAAAAATGAATATTTTTACTCTTGACATTTCAATAATACTCACTTTTAGTCTTAGGTTTGGAGTATAGTTTCAATTTAATCCATATATTTCAAAATTAAATACTTTTACCTTGACATTTCAATAATGTTTACTTTTAGTTCTCGTGTGTTTTTTAGTTTACTTTTATACCATTTTTTTTTTACTATGATTACCTTCTTAGTTATGGTTCTCATGATAAACTGATAGTAAATAGGTTAAATGACCATTAACGTTGACCTTTCTGATTACAAATTTTTTCCTTTATTAATACTATTTTAATTTAGAAAATCGTATGTCTTTATGTTTGAAGTCTAATTTATATTAGGCACATATATTTAAAAATTGAATGATCTTACTCGTGATATTTTAATAAAATTCAATAATACTTAATTTTAATCATTGAAATAACAAATCATTAAATGTATAACGTAATGTTGACTAGACTAATTTTAAATTCTGATATATTGATAAATTGATTATATTTACTTTTGATGTGAATTTAAGTTTTTTTAAAATAAATATAAAAATAAACTAAAAAAACACAGAATAACTAAAAGTGAGCAGCTTTATTCAAAGTTAGAAGTAAAAATGTTCGATTTTGAAATATAAAACCAAACTGAAACTATACTCCAAACCTAAGGACCAAAAGTGAAATGTTATGGATAAAAGTGTTCAATTTTGAAACAAAAGGACCAAAAGTGAGCATTATTGAAATGTCAGGGTAAAAATGTTCATTTTCTAAATATAAAGACCAAACCGAAACTAAATCCTAAACCTAGGGACCAAAAATGTAATTTTCCCTTTAAAATATTATTTTTGTGGATGAATTTTTAAATTCATTTTATTTTAATCAATTACTTTCGCGTTTTTAAAATCTAATCTTTGTAAATATCAATAAATCTTAAAATTACTAAATTGTATTTAGAAATGTTAACAATAAATTAATAATAATTAAAAAACAATAAATTTACTAATTTTGAGATTTATTGAAATTTTTCTTGAATATATATATATATATTAAATTTAACACTAAAATTAAAATAAAACTCAAAATGATATTTTATTTAAAAAATTCATGAATCTTATTTTTCATTGTCAAATTACAAATTGAATATTTTAAGTCTCAATTTTTTTTTTCAAATTTTTTTTTTAACATTTATAATGATTTTTGTTAGGCCCTTCAATTATAAATTACTTAATTTGTATATTGCTGGTCTCATTTATTATTTTTATTTTATTAAAATTTGTTCTACCAATAAAATAATATTGCTTAGGTGCATTATGAATATTAAATAAGTTTAAGAATTGAGTAGAAATAATTTGTTTTTAATCCATCAAACTTAGGTTAGCTATAGTTGACACAATCAACAATATTTGGAATATAACATTTGAATTTATAACCATTTAATTATTAAATTATACAAAATGACGTTCAAACTCTACTTTTATCGTCTCGTAATTTGATCTAATTTACTTTTATTGTCTATAGTTTGATCTCTAATTCTCAAATTATATCAGTACTTAAAAAATAGTAAACATATATAATTTAGATATCTTGCAATTTAACCTTTTTTTTTTCTTTCTTTTTTATGTTTCCTGATTAGGGGTGATTTCGGTTCGATTTTTGTCGGTTTTGTACCAAACTGACAACCGAACAGATATCTTCGGTTTTCAAAAAATTGATCCGATCCAATGTCCAATAAAGTATAGAACGATTGGTTCAGTTTTTAATTGGTTCGATTTGATTTTGGATCCGATCCAATATCCAATTTTTTTTAATATATCAAAAAACATTTTTCTGAAAAAATCTTATAAACAACAATATTTTTAAAAGTTGGAAGTATTTTTGAACTTATTAAAAATTATTTAAGGATGTTTTTTACTTGAATAGAAGGGAATTAAAAAAATCTTCAACACCTTAGTAAATCTTCAAAATAATGGAAGGAAAATGATTTTATATGATTTATTGACAAAATATATATTTATTTATAATCTCAAAAAATATATACATATATATTTCGGTTTGAATCGGTTTTTATTAGTTTTTTAAAATAAAAATTGGAACCGATCCAATATTTTTGGTTTTTTCAAATTACAAACCGATATGTCCGATTTTGTACTAAAAAATTGATCCGATCCTTTGGATTAGATTGGTTCGATTCGATTTTTCGATTTTTCAATTTTTTGTTGCACCTCTATTCCCGATAGCCATTTATTTTTTCTTTTGAGGAACTAAGTCAATAGTCAAACATAGTTTTTTTTTTTTTTTTTTTTTTTAAATAGTCAAACATAGTTAGTACCTTTCCTGTCTATCATTTCATTTTGTATTTTTAAAATGTTGTTGGGTTCTATGTTTTTTTTTAAAAAAATATTCCTATGAGGCTATATAATTTTTTTTACACTTCTAATGAAATATTTATTTAGTAGATTTGAGGGATGTATTTATAAATTTTATTATTTAAAAGATTTAAAAAGATATTATGAAAATTGTGTAAATCACTTTTGAATTATAAGGTTGTAATGATTATACCTTAAAATTTTAATTTGATCAATTATCTCTATTAAAATTTGATAAGTATAACAATTAATTACTTAATCAAATTTGGATGATGTAATAAAGGGTAAAATTATCATTTAAAACAAAGTTTTGTCTTCTTCAACCTTTTTGCTTCTTCTGTTTCCACCGGCTATCAAATTCAACTTTGCTTCCGCGTTTGCTCTTCTTTGTTGGCTGGAAGAGAAATGAACTCTCACCAAGGACCCATATCCAAAAACCTTGACAAACGCTCAGTCCTCTCTGATGAAGCCAAAATTAAAATATATGAGTAATCAATGAAAAAGGTAATTTTAAATGTAATTACTAGTTGAATTTATGGCCTCAAGTGAATTTTCCATGACGAGATGATGGTTTTTGAAGCATATATGCATATTATAGCTCATGTAAAGACTCAAATTCTCAATGGACTAAAATAAAGAAATTTACTACACATGCATGTAAAACGGTAAGATAACCCACATAGAGTGAGCAAAGTCGTAAAGACTAGTAAATTCATTTAATAATATTGCATTTAATAAGTATTTAAGAGGGATCCCGAAAGCCTTAACAACATTAAATATTGTACAACTTTAGTAATCAAAATACTTATGCTAGAAAAACTCTAGGCAATTCCCATAGTCAACATCAACAGCCCTGGTCAACATCATAGTAGAAGTACTTAGGGGGAGTAAGGATCCCCTGATCGGGGTACAACATGTATACAACCACCAAAGATTATAAAAGTCAAACACTAAGCCATCATATTTTGTCAAAAGGGTACTCAGACCCATGCTCATTTGAGCTGTCTCGTGGCCTATGCCAAAGAGCGAAATACCCTCTAGATTCCTATGACCCTCTTGGGCAACTAGGTGACCTATAGCAGGGAGAATGTCTTCGGTGAGCATAGTAACCTGACGGCCTCAGGACTCACACTCTCGTAGTGAAGTGGTAGAACAATCAACGTTCACAATGGGATATCGCCCACGCACTCCCAAAACCTATGATAAGGCACCTAGAATACTATCAAGAGAATTCTGGTAGGCAGAGTGCTTTGGTTGGTCAACCGTCCTCTAACACTAACTGCGAGTGAGATATCGCCCCTCACCTAGTATCTCATCACCACCTCTATCCGATACCCGTAACTTCGGTGACGTCTATCCCGGGCACCAGCACGTACTTTAAAATAATAAGGTCCTCTTTAAGACCACATACAAGATAGGGTCCCCTTTAGGACAACATACCATGTTCCCTAAGTAACACCAAACATCTCTCGAGTCCCCTTTGAGACACTGGATCAACTGGATCCCAATGGGACGGGCAGTGTCAGACTAGTTCACCATGGAACATTCTGGCCTGACACGCAGCAACAAGAACAATACAAAATACTAGGCTAGCTTATCATGGAACATCCTAGCCAAACATGCATAAATGTAACACAAGGCTACGCTAGACCAGTCTACCATGGGACATCCTAGCCTAACTATCACAACATAAGTCGAGCATATCTAGATAACATCAAACACGGTACGTGCTATCACAAGCAATCATGAATACAAATCAACAACGATACGCACACGATTCTAGGCAACAAATATACATATTATTAACCACAAACCATGTCAGGGGTAAATGGTCTCTTACCTTGGCTGAATCTAAAGGATCTACAATTGAAAGTCCCAAGCTAACCTCGAATGAGCCAAGGAATCCATCTGATAACTCTTAAGAATTGAGAGTTAAAGTAGCTTAAATTAATATATTTTTAGATAAAATTTGCTATAATTAATTGATAGTGCTTAGAATTTCGCCCTCATATGCCCATTACTGTGCTTAAGCGAAATATCCTATAGTTTTCGGGTTAGGATACTTTTTGGTGTTTCGCTGCAACAAAATATGTATAATTGGATAAAAAATTGTTTAAGTGTTAAAAAAGAAATTTGATACTTTCTAGTTTGTTGCAAAGAACAAGGGAACATAGCGAAATTGAAAAAGGAAGCCACTCGCTCAAGGGAAGGCAAGTCCCGGCGAAGCAAGTCCTAGAAACCATCCCACTTCGTCCCAGCGAAGCAAGAACTTAACAAGGCGAGATGAGTCGTTCAAAATATCTCATCCAAGGGATGCATGGCAAAGATCTGAAAGTTTACGATCAATCTCAGCCGTTGCTTTTTGTTCACTCTAACGCAGCCGACAATACGGATAGTGGAGTAGGAGTGTCAGAAGTGGAGCAGGCTTTTGGCAGAGCAACGATAGTGGAGCAGGCCTTTCGCAGAAGCTGTCGGGAGCCCTATAAAAGGCGAGAGGCATCACCATTCAAAGAGTTCAAAATTTCTTAGGCATTTTGTTAGTTTTATCAGAGTTCTCTCCATTCCGACCAAATTCTTCTCTGTTTAGTCTTTAAGGCTGTCAGAGCGATTTCGTCGGTCGTAGTTGTCCTTTACGGCTTTCTAGCATAGTTTACGTGCTTGCTTAGGAGTTAAGTTGTAACTAGAGTTCCACCGGAGACATTCAGAGTTAACAAAGTTCCAGGAGTTTTCTTATCTTTTCATCTTGACTTGTTGTTATTTTCTCCTGTTACTCTCTTATGTTTACTTAATATTTAGCTTAAGAGCATGCTTTCCATTTCATTATTTGTTTTAAACATGTTTATCAGTATGAGTATTTAAACCTATTATCGGAAGGTTACGGGGAAATAAGGTGTTTCGCTTGGGTGAAGGGTTAGCAATTTGAACTTTTTATACATGCTGCTTTAAATTGATTTACATTCCGTTTGACGCACCGTGTGTATAACTTTACTTTGCTTCGAGAGAAGAAAGTAGAGCGAACTTGCATGTATAACACTAGGATTGCTAGGATTGTCTGCTAATCAAAGAAAACGTAGAGATGAGCTTTGCCTATTGCCGTAGTTTATGTTAAAAGCTGTTTGAGTTCGAGAGAACCAAACTAGGAACTCGAGTGAGCCAAGGAAAACTTGGCGATTGTTTGAGAGAAGGTTCGAGAGAGCCAAGGTTTGAGAGAACCTAACCGCTTAAGCGAAGCCCCTGAAAACCCTAACCTTTTCGATACTTCTCTCATATTGTTATCTCTGCTATTTCGTTATTTAGCCTACATAGTTAGTAATTAATCATTTCATCAAATAACTTTTTATTCTTGACTCTTACGTGAAAATGAATCGAAAGCATATCAAATCCCTGTGGATAATGACCTTTACTTAAATCAAAACTTGCTACAACATTGACCGCGTGCACTTGTGCGTCCTTGGGGAACTACACACACGCATTTTGCTTGAATTGAGCCAAGATTTTGCTTAGGCGAAATCATACACTATCCACGTCAACATCCTCATTTAATTATTATTTTAATTGTTGTGTGTCAGTTTCGTTCTAACAAGTTTTTGGCACCGTTGCCGGGGATTTGAAACTATTTTTATTCGAAGAGTATTGTAAGAGTAGTGCTTTTTAAATTAAACTAATTTGTTTGTCCATCGCAGAGGATTTTGCTAAGGTTTATGCGAAGGCAAGGTATCGTGGAACCCTTTGATCCCGAGCCTGACTGAAACTTAAGAAGAAGAGGAAGAAATCGTGCTGACTGGATCGCCGAAACCAACCAAAACAATATGCCTGCCAATAATGCTGAGGCGAGACAAGAACAGCCAGCCGCACCTAATCAAGGACAAGCAGATCAGTTATTCGCTAACTCTGTTATGATGGCGAATAACAGGGATAGAGTTGTAAGAGCCTACGGTGCGCCAGATGTCACCAAATTGCAAAGAGGCATGATAAGGCCTAACATCGGGGCAAGAACATTTGAGTTTAAACGTATGATGAACACACTACTCTAGCAGAATGTGCAGTATCATGGACTTGCAAACGAGGACCCACACAGTCATTTAAGAGAATTCATGGGTGTTTGTGACTCCTTCATTATTCCAAAAGTTACTCAAGAGAGTATGAGGCTGCATCTGTTTTCGCATTCGCTGTAAGGTAAGGTGAAGAAATGGTTGAGCACTGTTGAAGGGTTAGAAGACATTACTTGGGAGGAACTCGTGAAGCGGTTCCTACTAAAGTACTTTTTGCCCAAGAAATTGATGCAGCTCTGAAACGAAATCATGAAGTTTAGACAAGACACTGGTGAGTCGATCGTGGAAGCTCAAGATTGCTTTAAGGCGATCTAGCGAAAATGTCCACACAACGGACTTCCTTGCTGTGTGTAATTAGAGTATTTCTATGGTGGTTTGTGTGAAGCAGCTAAATTGGTGTTAGATGCGCTAGCCGCTGGAGCACTTTTATCACAGACATACAACCAAGCAATAGAGACCGTGGAAAGAATCGCCTTAAATACCAGCCAATGGAAGGACGATGTGCGTCAAGATGTCAAGACTAGAATTAAGTTTGAATCAGGAGGCGACCCACTATTAAGAAAACAAGTGTCAGAGATACGAGAAATGTTGCTCAATATGCAACATGCAAACAACGCGAACATGACGGTCCAAAGTGCCAATTCAGCGCAATTAGCGTTCGCGAACAACCAGTAACAGTTGGCTATAACGGAGTCCTGTGCCGTGTGTTGCAATGCACATCTGTACAAAAAATGACCATTTAATACCACTTTGGTATATTTCGTACAAGCGAATCGCCAGAATAACCCGTTTTCCAATACCTATAACGCAAAATGGAGAAACCATCCCAATTTTTTAGGTCTAACAATGAAAACATAGGAAGTTCAAGCAACCAAACATTCCAACCAAGGCATAATGGGAATATGTTAGGATTCGAAGCGTGTAACGGCCCAGTTTTCATTTCCGGTTCCCCAGGTATGTTCAGTTACAGTTTCTGTTGTTCGGTTGGGCCGTTAGGGCTCTTTGGACCCCTAGGGGCATTTTGGTCATTTTGCT
>JBBMKA010000026.1:20100403-20114459 GCA_037833695.1 Sechiopsis laciniata
CCCTAACGGCCCAACCGAACAACAGAAACTGTAACCGAACGTACCTGGGGAACCGGAATGAAAACTGGGCCGTTACAGTTCATAAGCCGTGGCTCATCAACTTCATTCTAATGTCCTAAAAAACTAGTTTAATAGTTGCAACCATACTTGCATGAAGGTTAGCATCCTATAAAAGTCAAATGGGTGTATCTACCTAATGATCTTAGTGTCATCACAGACTTGTGAAATATTAACATGGGGTTTCAAAATAATCATGGAGATCTCAAAATTGTGAAATATTCTGAGCATTTCTATATAGCTTTAATTTATTTTAAAGAATTTTCAATATCCATGTATCGATCAACTTATATGAACTTCAACGACAATGACCGTAAAGGAAAAGATTTTCTGGCTCAATATAATTTATAAGGAGTTAACATTAAGAATGACAACCTATTAAATTACAATAAAGCTTTTATTTTCTCCATATCGACCAAGCAGTTTCACATGGTTTACTCATTAAATTTAATCCTCCTTTGCTCCCTTGTGATTGAGTTTCCTACCATGCTTATTGATCGAGCACATAGTTGCAATTTTCAATATTTGTCGTTGTCGTGTTTTATCGAGTGATGGTTTCGACCAAGTCATATGTTTAGGTAAGAATTTTAACTTTGATCCGGCGTGTGACAAACATTCAAAAGATTGATGCATATTTAGGCTTTAATGTTGCTTTCCAATTGTTTAACTTGTTAGATGTGCTCATATATTTTACATGTACCATAGATGGATTAAAGACAATTATATAGGTCGTTGAACTTTTTTAGCCATTTGGGATGTTAGCATTAGAGATTGATTTGAGTTGTGGGTTAATATTGCTAAGCATATGTTATTTGCTACAGAGACTTGCATGGTCTAGGTTGAATTGTTATGATGCTTAAATTGATATTATTGTGGACTTGTTGATTGAAGAGATGATAAACACACATATTGCTGTTATTGTAGACTTGTTGGTCTCGAGAGATGATAATACTGTGATTGCATACTTGTTAGTTGATGCGATGTTTCAATGCTATATATTTTCTAATGATAAATTCTAAATATTAGACACTAATATTAATGTCCTACGCTTTTGAATCGTATGTTACGCAAGTATACGCAGTCAACAAAATTGCAGCAAGTGATAAATATTTATATTATCGTTCTCTATAAGGATTGATGTCTATAATTAGTTTAATTAATCTAAGAGTCAACAGAAAGTAAAGAAAATTGATTTGGAAGTTCATTTGGGGTTTTTGGTTCTAATCTCATGCATAAATATAAAGTACGGCTTTGGTTAAACGGTAAGTAATGAATTATGTAATTCACTAGATCTAATGTTTGCTCCCGCATTCATTCACAGTGACCCTCAGCTTCCGCTGCGAATCAACATAATTAAAGTAGTGCACCATATACTTTAGTGGAATTGTTATCCCTAATCTTTTCCTAAATACGCTAGAGATCTCGCATAACCCAACGAACATGTAGTAGATCTTAAGCTGCTCCCCCTTTTTAGGCGAGCGACAAATGAGCTTGTGTGGATAGTTGGTCGACACTTGATAGTTATATTAACTCACATGCTTAATTCGATAACTCCCTTACACCTTAATACATGCTTCTACAGTCCTATCCCTCTAACCTTGGCCTATGTATTTAGCTAGACATGCTTTTAACGGAAATAATTAATGTTAGTAAAGTGGAAGACATAACAGTAGAATAACTAAGGAAAACTGGAATTTACAGATAATAGTGTTTGTGCTTTAAAAGAAGAATGTAAAAACATAAATAAGAAATAAAGTACTAAAACCTAACAACTACTACAAGAATAAATAATGAAAGCTAAAGGAAATTAATATAAATCGACGACGGCTGCTAAAAGTTAGGTTTCCTTGTCATCAAGAACACTCCTCTCGATCATGGGAAACGAACTCCAGAAATTGCACATTTTTCTTCTCGTTCTTCTCCTATTTGTAGGCTTTTGAGATGATTGGGGACCAAGGAATTAGATTTGGGCTGCTTGGGACCCAAAGAATCGAATATAGGCTTGCTTGGGGACCAATGAACCTAATATCCATTAATTTTGCCATTTTATCTGCTGCGATGCGTCCGACATCACATTCTAGCCTTTCGATGCGTCCAACATCGCTTTCTGGATTTATGTTACTAAATGCTAAACTCAAAGCATCCGACATCACTTTCTGGATTTTTACTACTAAATGCTAAACTCAAAGCATCCGAAATTCTTGCACAGACGACCGTTTTTAGTGAAACTTAGGATCTTTAACATTAAAGTACGAAAAATGTCCAACAATCATATTTTATTTTAAAAGCTTTAGTTTTCCTTAGCTTTTTATATCCAAGCTCCTAAATCATACATGCATCAATATTTATATAAATTCCCTAACTTAGTGCCATTCTAACTCTAAAATTCATTTAATTAATGCAGAATGCCATTAGAATATACATAAAGATATTAGCCTAAATAACTCTCTGTTTGAGAGTTATCAATGGTCTCGAGGGATGATAAATACTAATATTGTTGTTATTGCGGACTTATAGGTCTCAACAGACGATAAATACTCATATTGATGTTATTGCAGACTTGTTGATCCTGAAAGATGATAAATACCTATATTGATGTTATTGCGAACATGCTGGTCGTGATGCATGATAAATTTCTCTATTGATGTTATTGCAGGCTTGTTGGTCTCGAGAAATGATAAATACTCCTACTTGTTTGTTGTGCTATTTTGACTTTGATTATGCTAGTTTAGATATTTAGTTTGATGCTAAGGCCAACAAACCTACTTTGAATTAAATAGTTTTGCTACTATGTTGCCCCATTACATGTAATACCTTGTAAATGAGATTCTTACTAAGCATTCCATACTCATCCTATTTTCTTCAGGTATTGGAGCATGCCATGGTGAACAACTAAATAGTTTTCCTCAGGTATTAGAGTTAGAACATTATTGATTATTTTCCACCCTTATATTAAAATGTGTGGAATGCAATGCATAATAAAGAGAGATAGATAGGAGAAGGGGGGGGGGGGGGGATGTTAATGTGAAAAGAGTTAGTTAAGTCAGTTTTATGAGGCATGGCATAGGCCACGTGTGAGAAGGAGAAAAGGAGCGGGTGATTGGAGGAAGTGAATGGCGTGTGAGGTTAGGATTGCTCAGATGCTTTAGAGAGAGAGAGAAAGAGAGAGAGTAATAATAATAATTAAAAAAAAAGAAAAGGCGTTTTGGATGACAGACAGCGTAGATCCATGGCGGTGGCGTTGCTTTTTTGGTGCAAAGAAAGAAAGAAAGAAAGAAAGAAAAATTTCTGATTTCTGTAGTTGTGTTCGAAGTTGAATATGAAGAGAAGAACAAACAAAGAAGGCAAGATCCCATTATTTGTTTAAATCATTCATCATTACGCTCTAACCCAGACAACAAACACGATGCAACAATTCCTTTACCCTTTTTTGGCCTTCTTTCTTCCTCAAATGCCCATTCTCCAACTTTAGGGTTTTCCATTTCTCTTCTTCTCTCTCTCTGTATTTCCCTTTCTGGTAATCTTCTCTTCTCTTCTCTTCTCTTCGAGTGAGATCTGCTTTAGTACAGATACTTCTTCATTCACTTCTTGCTCTTCTTGTATGTCAAATTAATCAGATCTGAAATTCATCCCAACATGGCTGCTGAACTAGTCAACTCTGCCACAAGCGAGAAACTCCCAGAAACGGATTGGATGAAGAATATTCAAATTTGTGAATTAGTTGCTCGTGATCAAAGGTATCTGAACCAACCAACTATACTTTGGATTAGATTTCTTTATTTACTTCCGTTCCTACCCAGCCAGACTGCTTATTTTCTACTTGTGCAGGCAAGCTAAGGATGTCATAAAAGCCATAAAAAAACGACTAGGGAGTAAAAATGCAAACACGCAACTTTATGCAGTTTTGGTAAGAAACCATATCAAATATTAGTTTCCTTTCATGTTTTCTGTGGACGGTATTGGCAGTATCCATCTTTAACATCAAGAATGGAAGTCTTTTAGTTTATTTAAACTTTGAGGAAGAGTGAGATTAGTGGAGATAGGGATGTTTATGTCTTCTTTCTTTGTCAAAGTGGTCACAGAGTATGGAGTGCACACTGAGTCATGCGGAAAAGCCCTCAAGAACTATATATATTTTTTGACAATTAATGTGCGACGACTACGTAGTTTGGCTGGAAATGACCTTCAACAAAAGGGGCGGGCTGATGCAATTTTTTTTATTTATTCAATGTTCTATGTTGGGAATGGCGGGAACACTATTTTTGGAGGATCACTAGCTAGGAGATGCTCTTTTGTATATTTTTTTCCCATGTTTGTATTTTTTTAATCCTCAATCAGGTTCCATTAGGTGGCATTTATTTTGCCTTCTCTAGGCAATCTTTCCTCGCCTTCTATGGATTTTGTTAGCCATTTGTCTAATAGGAAAACATCTAATGTGGTGAATGCCTCATTGCAATGGGGTTTTTTGGTTTGATTGGGGAGGAATGATTTTTTGCTTTTAGGATTTTTGTTCTTCTAGGGATTTTCTTCTAATTCCTTCTTTTTTTTTTTTGTGTGAGATCATCTTCTTTATTCCTAGTTATGGAAGGTTAAAATCCATGATGGTTATTTGCTTTGCTAGGTCGGTCTTACTGGGAAGGGTTAATACTATTATCGGATTTGGAGTTGCTCATTCTTTTTGTTGGGGTGACGTGACAATGGTGCATTCTCTGCTAAATTTCCGCATAGGATCTTTACGACATTCCCTAGCAATGCATGCTAACTTTCTAACAACATGTAACCTGAAGTCTTACTGAAAATCCTCCACCATTGAGGTTGATAAACCTCTTCAAGCGCAACCATTCAAAGATTTCAAAACATGGAAATGATGACAACACTTCATCTCCATCCATTGGTCTTGTACGGTTGGTTTTCTAATGCTTTTATTCAGCTCATCATCATGCCTCTCGATTGTACATGGATTTTTGATGCCATAGCTACACCCTTTGGCTTGGGAAGACCATTGGAGACCCTCTTCATTAAGCATGACTACCGATCGTTCAAGCTCCTAGCAACATTTCTTGGCAATCGAAGGTTTTTGTCACAACTCAAAGAGCTATGAATATGGGGGCAATCACCAAGGGTGCGTTTGGAGATAACAAATAGTTTTTATGGGGATTTGAAGAAGATAAAACCTTGTTGGTATGATGGGTTGTGGCAGGAACCCTCGTTTGGATTGAGGGGTTATGAGTGGTTGTGGCAAAAAATTATTGTTTTGATTAATGTAATATGAGTGGTTGAAGTAGTAGTGACATTATAAGCAGAAGGTTTATGGAGGCTTTCTGGGGATGCTTCTTCCAAACGTGGGGTTGGTCAACCCCTGCCCAATCCCTCCAAATCCTTCTATCCAACCACCCCCATGGTGTATCTGCTTGTATTTATCGGTTTATTTCTTTGATTGTTTCCCTATGTATTGTAAGCTTTTTTAGTTTACTCCTTCTCTCTTTTCTTTTCTCCTCTATTCACTTCCTTATTTCTACATTCTCTTTAACTCTTTCATATATGATTCTTTCTTGTATAAACTAAAATTTGGCTTCAACCCTGCTAGATATATAGGTTGGTGGAAATGATTGAGAGTTTTGTCTTCACTCTTTACTCCCCTTAACGTGAGAAAGGAAGGTTCTAAAGGAAGGTTCTTGTGGCAGACTGCTTCTGCTATGTTATTTAAGGTCTCTAGAGGAGAAGAATAGTAGAGTTTAGAGGTGCGTCGTTACATGGGTCTTTGAAGGAGAGGAATAATAGTCTTTAGAGGTCTGCTAGGGATGTGTGGACTCTTGTTAGATTTAATGTGATTTTATTGACTTTGGTGGTTAATCCATTTTGTAATAATTCGTTGGGCTTTATTTTGCTTGTTGAAGGCTTATCTTTTAGGTTGCCTTGAACTATTAAGGAGTGATCTAGTGGTAAATAAGAACCTTAAGTTACTTAGAGGTGATTACTTTCAATCCATGGTAGACACCTACGTAGGAATTAATTTCTTACGAGTTTTCTTGACATCCAAATGTTGTAGGGTCAGACGGTATGTCTCGTGAGTATAGTCGATGTATGCGTAAGCTAGCTTAGACACTCATGGATATCATAAAAAAAAAGTTTCATCCCAAAAAGAAAGAGGAAAGGAGTAGATTTTCATTTTAGATTTGAGAGATGGAATACTCACACTCAACTACATAAACCTGACATTGTCCCTTGTTATGTTGGGTGGACTACACCATTTAATTGATAATATGAAAGAGTTACTAGAGAGGTCCATTAAAGCTAATTACATTGGGTCAATAGAGAAAGAAGCAAGCCAATCCTCAAATACAAAAAGACTAAGAAATCAGACAAGATTGATGATCGATCCATCTAGAAGATTCGCTTTGGTTTTAGAGTCGATTTGATTCGGTCTGATTGAGCCAGTTAATGCCAAAACGTAGGACCAAAATCCATTATGGGGTTCCCCTCTTCAAATGTGCCGAATCGTCGACTTTAAGTTTCAAGGATCCAGATGTTTAGCCATAGGCCCACGAACAGTCGGGGTATTCAACAGTGCTTCAAGGGAAAAGAGAAACTTGAGGCTGATTCTGCAAATGAATTATGCTCAATGGGAAACACATCCTAGGGGATGACGAATCAGGTCGAAGTCACCCAACGTCCATGAGGAAGAAGAAAGGAGCACTGTGGCTAGTCAATATGGTGGTGCCTCCGCTGAAGTCGTCAATAATAAGGAAGAGACTGGTGCTCTATGGCTGGCGGAGGTCAAGAAGAGGAAGATGTGTTGTTGTCGACGATAGATGGGGTCAAAGAGACATGGACGAGGTGAGGAGGAACTGTCGGGGGATATACCTCAATACTAGCTAGAGGCATAGAAGAAGTTCAACAATGGTCAATAAGGGGAAAAAGAAGAAAAAAAAGAGAAAAAGAGGAAGGTCAAGAGGAAGAAGATTATGAAGAAAATAGTAGGGGAAAAGAAGAAGAAAAAGAAGAAAAAGAGAGAGACGAGAAAGAAAAAGATGAAGAAGTAGTGCGATTCAGAGGAAATGGAAGAGACGAAGAAAAGAGAGAAGGTTGGTGAACGAGAGAGATTTGAGGGAGATGAAGAAGAGAGGCGATTCTGGAGTCGGATAGTCGGAAGAGACGGAGTGGAGGGCAAGGGAGAAGAAACACGAGAAGAAGAAGAGGAAAGAAAAGAAGAAATAGGTAGAAGAAGACGAAGCAATAAAAGGAGAAAAACAAGATGAAAAATGAGAAAAAGAAAAGAAGAAGAAGGAACAGAAGATGTGGAAGAAGATGATGAAGAAGACAAGGGGAAAGGAAAACGGGCTCCCCCGAGCCCCGATGCGTTTGATTGGTGCTGGAGGGAAAAGGAGAGGCGGCTAGGGTTTGTCTAGAGATAAGTGGGAGAGAAATTCAAAAAGAGAGAGAAAGTTGCATTTTTTTTTTATTACACTGAGACTTAGCCTTTTCCTTTTGGTTTCTTCTTCAAAAAAAAGGAAAAAAATACATTAAAACTCAGGCCTACCTATGACATTATGGAAAGTATAGATTTTTGAAGCCTTGGGGGAAGATTATGGGGGGATTTCACCCAATGTGTTAGTAAATTGTTTTTGAACATGAGTAAAAACTTTTCATATAATGAAAAGAGATTAATGCTCAAAGATATAAATTCCAAAAAGAGCAAAATAAACAAAGAAGAGTTTTTTTTTTTTGATGAAATTGTTCCAAGGAAATTCAAAGAAGAAATCACATATTTATTGAAGTTCCATTGAGCTTCCCCCAAAGGAGTTTTATGATTTAATTTTCGTATATCTTACTAATTGCTGAGTTTTTTGATACACTTCTTGGTATTTGCTTATAAGTTCGATACCTAGTAGCCTCTTGTTATTTTATTCATAATTCAAGTGTTTCTTTTAGGGAATGAATAGAAGCAAAGGAAGGTTTAGTTCTACTACATTTTTTAATTTTGATGAAGCTTTGATTTTATACTAATTTTTTTTTCAGTACAAACCATACACCTTGTTGGGATTCAAACAAAGTTCTTCGTTGTCCCTAACACATATTAGTCTTCTGCATTATTGCTTGACACCACACCATCAATATTTTAATCTTTTGTGCAGTTACTTGAAATGTTGGTGAACAATATTGGAGAATCGATACACAAGCAGGTGATTGATTCAGGGATTCTCCCAATTCTTGTGAAGACAGTGAAGAAAAAGGTGTAAACTTACTCTATTTTATTTAAAGCAAATAGTTGGCTGGTAATTTTTTCTTAGAAGCATGGGTATGAAAATGGTTATGGTTTTTATGGAAATGGCAACGTGCCATTTTTTTAAACCAAATTAGGACATAATATAACAGACTATATATTAAGCAAGAAACAAATTTTTTGATGAATAATCAAAAGAGACCCAGATAGGGTCATTCCAAAGGTACAATGAAAAACGTGCTGAAGAAATTTTTTCCAAACCCTGGAAAACTTCTGAACATTACATAACTCACAATTACAAAAAAAAAAAAAAATCTAATAATAAAGACAAACCATCCATTTTAGAAACCTTAAAAAAGATTATTGATATATTTTTTCCCTCGAATAACATTTTCCAAAAAGAAAAATTAATTTAATAATTAATACTCTAATTTAAGTTTCATGTGTCTATGTGTGGTCAGAGTGCGTGTGACCCAAATTTAGGTGGTAGTGCTTCCAGGGAAGGAAGCGGAAGTGGAAGTGATTTAAAATGTGGAGTACTTGTTTGAGGATCGGTGTTTATAGGGGAGATATTGAAAAAACATGGTTTGGGGATTGGTATTTGTGGGGGAGTGGTTGACAAAAAACCTTGTTTTGAAGATTGGTGTTTCTAAAAGTTTATATATTTAATTTTCTACTTTATTTTATATTTCAATCCTAACAAATAAATAGATAACATTTCAATAATCACTTTAATTATGTTTCATTCTACGAATTTGATTTAAAACAATGGAAATATTTTCGTTTTAATTGATTAATCTTACTAATTTTAAAATAATAATAAATTGATTTTATCTCTTTTTATTTTTTAACATGTAATTTATATTAAGTAATGAAAATATTTTAGTTTTGATTGATTAATCCTACTCATTTTAGAAATAAAATAAAATAAATTTTATTTATTTTTTATTTTTTAACATGTAATTTCTAATCTTACTACTTCTCATCTCCATTAATTATTATTGTATTGTTAGTTATGTATAGGTTTAATATATTTTATTTTATATTATATTGTTTAATGGACCAAATGTCTAGTCATTAACAATTTCATTTTTTGTATATAAATTCTATTACTTATTTTTTTTAAAGATTAATTAAGTAATTTCAATATTTGTTTGGATGAAATGATTGTTTGTTGAAAACCTTGTTTGCAGATGCCAACAAGAGCAGTAGCTCAACGACATCAGTGTACACCTAATGACCATAAGGTCTTGGGTTCGAGTCCCCCCACCCCCACCCCCCAATTATTGTAATCTAAAAAAAAAACCTTGTTTGCAGATTGGTGTTGGGTAGAATATTTTTTTCATATTTATTTTAATTGTAATTACTTCTCTTAATTGTATTATTGCTTTTAATTTTGATATTTGTTACTAAAATTCTAGTTTTTAATCCAATTTCCAAAATTTGATAATTAGTAGACTAAATGAAAATCATAAATTTAAATTAATTATCTTGTAAATTCAAATTTCCTTATTCAAGCAATTTTTTGTCAATATGACAAGTAAAGATAGTACAACAAAATTGAAATAATAATTTTTTTTATTATTTATCTTAATTTTGATCTTTATTATTAAATGTATAATTTTGAACCCAATTTCTTAAATTTAATAATTATTGAACTAATCATAAATTTAAATTATATATTTTTACAAATTTAAACTTTCAAGTAATTTTTTAGTCGGGAACAGAACAACAGGGAAAGACCCAACATATACAACAAAAATGAAATAATATTTTTTCATTTTTTTAAAATTTTGATCTTTATAATTAAATTTCTAATTTCCTATAAATATCATTCAACTTAATGAAAATAAAAAAATTTAAATTATTTAATTTTACCAATCAATTTTTTTCCATTTCTTTTAGTTTTGATTTTTATAATTAAATTTCTAATTTTTAATCCAATTTTCAAATTATTAGTTTGAGTGAATAGGGCACAAAAAACAATACAACGAAATATATAATTTTTTTAATATTTCTTTTAATTTGATATTTATACTTAAATTTCTAAGCTCTAAATCAATTTGTAAGTAATAATCATAATTCAAATAAGTGATGATATTAAATGTTAAAGTTAGAAAAAAAAATGTTGAGAGTTAGATGAGGGTTAGATAGGAGGTTTGATGTATTTTGAGGAGTTGTGAATAAAGGAGTTTATCTACATTATTATAACTATGATTGGTGTCTACAACCCCTTCCTTTTGTAACTATGATTTATCTACATTATTATCCCAATGTCATAGTTTTTTTGTAATGTTTCGATAGGACTGGTAAACTTATCATACATCAATGAAGGTCTTGTTTCCTATGAAAAAAAAATTAATAATAAAGGAGTTGGCACAACTCCTTTCCCTCCTCAACCCCAAAATCCAATCACCCCCTCATAGTTTTTGCTAGGGGTATTTTTCTTTCTTTCTTACAATTTCCTGAATTTTCTATTTGCAGTCTAACTTACCAGTGCGAGAGAGAATATTTCTCCTCCTCGATGCCACACAGACAGCTCTTGGTGGTGCTTCTGGAAAGTTCCCTCAGTATTATTCAGCATATTATGATTTGGTGGTACGAAATGGCCTCATATTTGTCATGTATCTCTTTGATAAGTTGCGTCTTTTGAAGCAAAGTCGATGTAATCATGTCAAGTGAGTGAAATCCTTGTAGTAGGACACTATTTATAGTTCCAAGGAATGGAAGAAAATCATAAGTAGATCAGAACAATATTTAGTTCGAATTAAGTGGATGCACATTGTTAGTTTCATGCAGAGTTAATGATTGATATAGCTTAATGTTTGCTGAATGATAATAGTCCTTATAGGTTTATGAAAGAAAGGTATTTTTATTGCTTACAGTCTTCAACTAGCAATGGGGTTACATTATTTGGATTTGGTGAAATGAATGAGAGAAGAAATGGAAATTGGAGACCAGGTTAAGCGAGTATTAGATTTCATTCCCACATTATTATTTATTACACTAATAAAGCAAAAAACAAAAAGCATTCATCATAATTTAAGAAACATTATAGCTTTGCTATTCCCTGAAGAATTGCATCGAGTAAACCTTAGTACTTCTTAAAAGAAAAGATTAGGAACCCGAACATATGACCTATGTTCTGCGATTAAATACAGTAACTATAGAATCTCTGAATACTTTGATTAAAGTTTTCATTTGTTTCTCAGAGTGCAGGAGTCCAGTTTCCTCAAACGTCTCCTATTATTCCATCAAATAAGCCTACCCAGCAGCATACTAACAACACTCTACAAAATGGAGTATTAAGATTATCTGAGCAGGAGGATGCTGCTAGAGTGGAACCTCAGACATTACCGGAATCTAGGTATATTTTGTTCAGCTCATTCTTTTGCACAATTCTGTCTTGTTAACAATATGTTTTCTTCTATTTGTTATTTATTTTTATTTTGGCATGCACTATTCTAAGATGTTAAAAATCCTAGTGTCCTTGTTCATAACCATAACTTAAGGATAAGACAAGCTGTTCTATATTAACTAGTCATACTCATTTGTCCTCCATCCTCGTGCATTTGTTTTCTAGGTGTGTGGTCTTTTATTACTAAAGAAATAAAATAGCATTCATATATGGTTTTTGACCAGATTATGTTTTTCATAGCATTGGAGTGATGTAGGTCACGAGTGGCAACAGATTAAGGTCATGTTGTTGAAATGACAGCTAAATTGAACTGTTCTTTACATATAGGAAAATAGGAGAATGCTCTTTCCCCTCTTCTCTCTTATCCCCTTCTCCACCTCCATTTTTCTGACCTTTAGTCCATCTCTCCTCCAGTAATCATGGTTCGGGTTAAAAATACGCTTTTCTCTTTGATCTATTTATCTCTATGTGCTTAATTGAGAAGCAAACACTTTCTTTTTTTTTTGATAATTCTTCTTAGGGAAGCAAAGCAAGAGCACGAAGCATGGCCCTCACTCATCTCACTCTACATCCTTTGCTTGAAACTCCCTCTCATGGTTATCTTCTTTTTTTGGTTAGAGACTTAAGGATCCTCCAGCTTCAAGAGACCAATTCTGGAATCTTCCACGGGCCTAATGACAGGGAAGAAATAACATTAAGTAGTTCCTCTAAATCTGTTGATTCTTCATCTTTTAACAGTCTTCTAAAAGTGAAACTCCATGAAGATGTCTCGACATCCCAAAACGAAGAAACATGGTCATTTTTCTGGTTGGAAGTGGAGAGTAATCTTGGGAAGGCCTCCTTGAGAGGAATATTGTAAATTTATAGCTCTAATTTTCATGACAAAAAGAACGAGAGCCTTACCAACTTTAGGATTTGTGAGGTGTTCATATTTCTTCTAGGTTCTCGAGCTGCTAATCCAAGGACTCTTCAAACTTGAGTTTGATTTCCCAAGGGTGTGCCAACAAACCGAAGGCGTTCCTTTCCAGGTATGATTTAGATAACTTTACTCCATAAGGTATTTGGCTCTTTAGAAAGTCGCCAACCCCATTTGGAGAAAAGGGCTAAATTCTTGTGTTTGATGGCGTCTATGCCTAATTCCCCCTAGATCTTTGATTTTGAATTTTGATTCCATCTTACCAAGTGATTTAAACTTCTTTGGAGCTGCCTTCCCATAAATAGTCACAATAATCCTTCAAAATTTAAACTATTTGATGTAGGCATGAGATTAAAAGAATCCTAAACAACGATTTTCTTCAAAAAAATGCTTTTGCCCTCTCTCTCCCCCCCACCTTTGACCGCCCTTTTTCCCTTTTTGATGACTCTTAATCTCGTCTTTCTCCCCGCAGACCTCCACCTCCGACCACCCTCTTACCATCTCTCTTTCGAAAAAATGCTCTCGCCCCTATCTCTTTCCGTGCCTATCTCCAACCACTCTCTTACCCTCTCTGATGACTCTTAATCCCTCTCTACTTGACCATAGCCTCCATCGACAAGAAAAAATCAAGTTTACTAAGACATCAAGAAGCCGAGCTTTCTTCTTCTCCATCCATTCCTTGAATGGGTTATCAATGTGTCTTCCTTGAAATGCTTTTTAATTTTGTTTTTGCTCCGTCTTTGTTTCTCTTGTTTTTCCTTGCTTTATTTTTTTGATGGAAATTGTTAGAAGTTCCATCCTTGGGGATCCTTTTTGTATTCAACAAGAGGATTCTTTTTATTGGATTGAAGAATCCTTGTTTGTCAAATCTATTCCTCTCTCCATTCCGCATTTCAATTGGTTGGGAAGATCCATTGGTCGTCTCCTTAAGCTTACCACCAAGAATTTCTTTCGTGAGGCCTTCTCAGATGCTTTCAGGATTCTAAAATTAAGCAAGTTTCACTACAATAGTTGAGTGTTTTGTCGTTGTGTTGTTTGGCCCAAAAAAGGTGGCAGGCACTTTATCCACATTCCTTTCAGGGATGGGTTTCAAGGTCTTCAAGATTTCTTGGAGCTGATTTTTATATATTCTCCCCTTCTCCTCACTCCCTCTCATTCTTGAAAGATTAAATTTGTTTTGCCATCAGCTTCCCCTGTTTTCCTTCCGTCTGACACCCCAAACTAGAACCTCTTTCTAAGTTTTGAGAGCAAATAAAATATATTGCTATATTCAATATGTGCATTCTTGGTCCTCATATATAGAAGAAAGACCTCTTACATATATGGAAACATTACAAATATGGAATACAATCAATATGGAATACAATCCATAAGGAAAACAATTAAGAGAAATATTCTACCAAATATTCTATGCTACAATTACTACATACATTCCTAAATA
>JBBMKA010000026.1:20114559-20138298 GCA_037833695.1 Sechiopsis laciniata
CAATTAAGAGAAATATTCTACCAAATATTCTATGCTACAATTACTACATACATTCCTAAATAGAAATTCCAACACTCTTCAATGTCTCTTATTGGGTCCATAGAAGTTCTGATATCTTACAACCTGATTTTGATAACTTATGGATTGTGACAAGACTCTTTGCTCACGATGATTGGTTTGACATTGTTGACTCTCTTTCAAAAAATTTCAAGTCCAAGGTGGTCATTAAAGCCTTTCATGCTGATAAGGGTCTAATCTCCTTAACTGGAGGTGTTTTATCTGAATTAATTGTCTCTCCTGGAAAGTGGACAGCCTTTGATTCTTTCCATTTGATCATTGAGAAATGGAACTCTAACATTCACAGTTGCCTTGAACTCATTAAAGGATATGGTGGATAGATCACTGTCTCAAATTTGTCCTTAGATTTTTGGCACAATGAATGCTTTGAGGCTATTGGGAGCTACTTTGGGGGCATGGAAGAAATTTTTTTAGCACTCTAAATTTGACCGTCTCTCAAGTTCGTATTAAAGTGAAGAGAAATCTATGTGGTTTTATGCCTTCCACAATTATGATCTCTCATTCTTTGCGAGGTAAGGTTTTCTTGCATTTTGCAGATATAGTGGCTTTGGATCCTCCATTTGATTTGAAGATCAACCTCTTTTTGAAAGACTTCTCCGATCCTATTGATTTATCAAGGCTCAATAAAGTTATGCTTAATAAAGGTTTCGATCCAAACCTACAAGGTTTTGATACTCAGCCTAGTGAGTCCCCTGAGCAAATTTATTGTTTCTCCAGAAACCCTTTTCCATGTCCTTCCCCCTTTCGTGGATAATCCCCTACCTCCTCTTATTGACTTATCCTTCTCTTTTACTCTTAATCCCCCGGCTGTCCCCTTTTCGGATCCTATCTCTCTAATTGACATGGCTCTCTCTTCACCTTCCCTTTTTTTTGCTCTAAACGCTCCAGTTGACCTCATATTCCCCCTTCTGTCTCCAACCCCCCTTTTAATATAGCTTCTTCTCGCACCCTTCCCTCTTCATTATATTAAAAGATGCAAATCCTCCTCTTTCCTTGAAAAAACTTTGCTTTGAACCCTGATTGTCTAGAAATTCATTACTCCTCCCTTCTTTACAATCCATCCTCCCTTCCCTTTGCTCTGCATCATCATCCTTCTCCCTCTCCCCATTTCTTTGATCCTTCACCTAACACTAATTCGTTACCCAATTGGCTTGTTGTCCATCAAGTTCTACCTGCTACCACTCTTCCTCCTAAGGTTCCTGATCCTCCATATTCTTGAGTCAGATATAGAAGATGATTTAAGTGTTAGTAGTACCGATTCAGCATCTAATCACATGGATGATTTTTCACAAGATCATGATGAGTTTATTTCCCCTTTTGATTTAGCTGACCTAGCCTTATCCTATCCGTTTCCTCCCTCAGGAGTTGTATCTGAAGCTGCCACCCCCTGAAGATCATCAGTACGCTCTAGTTGAGATTCTAGAGAAGTTTGCCAAAATTATTTTTACTCTTGATCTTTAGTTAAAGGAATGTCGAGGTTCAAAAGTTTGCTCAACATGATGATTTTCTTGGATTATCAGCTTGTTTTGTTTTGTTTGCAGCTTCAGAATACCTTTCGTCTTTTGTGGTTGGCGTTGTGCTTGGTTGTTTTGGCGAGTGGATTTCAGTTGAAGGAATGTTGGGAATTTTTGTTCAGCCATTGGAAGCTTTGTTTTGTGGGATGGATTAGTGGTTTCCTTTTTTTAGCCTTATTGTTCAACATTTTGGTGGTTCTTAGTCTGGCTTCTGCATCTCTTACTTGGCTCAGTTCCCTTTGGTTCTTTGCAGTTTGTAGTTGAATTCGCTGTTAGAGCTTCAGTTTGTTTGGATGCTTGCTTTATATTTTCTCGTTTATTTTGTAGCCTTGTTTGGCTCCTCAGTCATTTTGTTTCCAGGACATGACTAAGTGATCATCAATTTTTTATAATCGAACTTTTGGTTCTTCCACTTTAGGTGCAGGCGTATCTCTAGTTAAATGACCATCTTTGCCTCGGCCACTAATATATATAAACACTGATTAATTCCATTAAGACTTGGCTTTTGAGAGTATGCTCCCCTCAAGGTCCTGGGTTCGAGATTCACCTGCGACATTATTCCTTCGATGTCTCTGGTGCCTTACCTAGGGACAGACATGGTTACCCTTGTTTAAAAAAAAATAATTTATGATTAATCACATTTTGAGAGGAGGAATCATGAGGTTGGGGTTAAGATTTAGGAGAGTTTTCAAAACTCACACTTTCTAACCATGTTTTGTCATTTTTTTTTTTTGTCTCATGGGAAAGTAACAAAGAACAGTAAAGAAACCAAAAAATGTGTCACTAGCAAAGCAACGACGAAGGTACGACGATCTTTGTGGTGGATCTGTTACAGACGTTCAACAGAGTAGAGACAATGCATAAAAATAACTTGAGACGCACGAATGGAGAATAAATCCCTTGCAAAGATAAACCTTCGAAATGGAGCCCATATGAGGCATGTGCGAATCATTTAAGAGAAACCTGAAACCTGTCCTTGTGACTTGCGATGCGCGGATGGACGACCTGCGCAGAGACAAAGTGCGAATCGATTCACGGGAGAGTGCCCTGGTGAGAGTCGTCAATAAACGTGTCGTGGGAGAAGACTTTGCCCGAAAAATAGGTAGCTCGCCGGAGTTTGCAAGAAGACTAGGCTGACAGCTAGAGTTTTATTTTTAGGGTTGGCTCTGATAGCATGTGTTTTGTTTTGGAGAAAAAAGAATATAGTTCTTATTTCTTAACCTCCACAAGACTATATATTACAAAGATTAAGGCATAAAAAAGGAAAAATATAATATAGAATAAAATCTAATCTAAATGAATACACATAAAATTAAATAAAATAATTCTGCAGGTTTTATATTGTTTTGGACAAATTTTAGAGATAACACGTCCTTAACTTTGAGTAAAATCATTCCTTGTCTTGGAAGTTAAACCTTATTTCTACTTTTAATGCTCTGTGCAGTATAATTGAAAAGGCAAGCAATGCGTTAGAAGTTCTTAAAGAAGTTCTTGATACTGTTGATCCTCGACATCCTGAGGTATGTTCTTTTGGCCGTTTTACTTTTTAATTGTGTCATGAATTCCTGAGGTATCCTCTGATATCATGAGGTATGTAATTCTGAGTTTGACGACTCTTTAAAGGATGGTGATCTATTGTTTTTCTTCATTCAACCTAAGAAGTCGGTCTTGCTGTTTCAATTAATGTTCCTCTCTCCTCAATTGATCATAATCATGATTATTTTTGTTGGTTGATAATATTAAATTTCTCTCTACATGTTAGTTGAAGGTTTTGGGTTGATTGGTGATTTAACACTAGAGTAGAAGGTCCTGTGTTCAAATCCACGTGAAGTCGTTTTCTCCCCAAGTTATATTGATTTTCACTTTTTTTTTTGAAACAAGGGTAACCACGCTCGTTCTTAGGCCAGGCACGTTATATTGATTTTCACTTGTGGGGCATTTTTTAAATTTCTAAGTCCACAAATAATGGGAAGTGTTGGTTGATATAATTAAATTTACTCCGATCTATCAACTTAAGCTTTTGGGTTTATTGAAGATTTAACATGATTCAAGAATTTTCAATTCGAGGAAGGCCTTTATTCGATGACAATGCTTCATTAATTGAAACCCAAATAGATCTTTTGGATTTTCTGTCTCAAGATCTTGTTCTGTCGAACCTAGAGATTCAGTGTTCATCTCCAACTTTAGTTCTTAGCAGCATCGAGCATTCTCCATTGCATCATAAGTCAGTCTCCCCAGAGTTTCATTGAGAAAAAAGATTAACAACTGCTTCTGTCCTTCCTATTCGAACTACTACATGAGAAAAAAAGATAGACAATTCGGATTTTTTCTGCCCTCAATGATGATAAATTAGTAGTGATCGCCCTGTTCAATTCTTCCTTGTGATACACTTGCTGGAGAGAAATCAACTGGTCCAAATTTGATCAAGAACTGAATTATAACCAGCCTTGAGGAGTGTGGTTTAGTACTGAACAAAACAAGCTTTTACCAATTTGTTTCTCTTTTTGAAAAAGTCTAAAAAAATCTTAATCTTCAGTGTGATTTGGATATTAGTTTAAGCTGTTCGGAAAGAGGTTATTTACATACTCCCTCCCTTGTTGACGCTCATTTGGGAGTGGATTCCCCGCTGTAAACATGAATGATTTGTTTAATTCTAACCATCCTGGGTTGGCTTTGGTTAGAGATGGTCTTGGGGATTCAAAATGTGATGTATTCAATCTATGGTGGTCATTTACCTAGGAAATAATTTTTTACGAGTTTTCTTGACATCCAAAATACTATGTTTGTTGCTTGGAATGAAACCTGCTATGCTAGCACAGTTGAGACCTTTGTTTAAATCTCATTTTTTCAGCTGATTTCTTTTTTGAAGATTGGTGTTCATAAATGTGTGGCGTTTTTTTATCAAAAAGATATACGTAATGGTCAATTTATTGCAACAAAAAAAAGAACTAAACAGCCTAGAGATTGGCGGAAGCAAGATCCTTTTCCCAAAAGACTACAAAATTAACGCATTTCTTTCACTTATAATCGTGACAAGGCTGTAATTAATCCCAATGCAACGCTTGACCTTTTGAAAGAATGCAAAGATGCATTACTATTATATTGATAAAAAAAACTGGTGTTTTCATTAAAAAAGAGAAAATATTCAGAGTTCTAATTGAGTGTTAAACAAAAACGACCATTCTGATGTCACAGATACGTGTAGAGACTTGAGATAATCATACAGTACCACACTCATTATGTGTTGAAATAAACGGTTTGATGAGTAAAGTTAGATGGTGCTTTTTTGGTCTCTTGCATGCATCTTTAACTCAGCCACGTAGAGGCATATCATTTCAACTGCTAGATTGGTATTTTTCAGGGGGCAAGAGATGAGTTTACCCTTGATCTAGTAGAACAGTGTTCGTTTCAGAAGCAGAGACTAATGCATCTCGTCTTGTCTTCTCGGTACATTTTGCCTGTTTCTTTCTTATTGCATCAGTAGTCTATTCCATTTGTGGGCTCCTGTTATTTTACACTGTTGCTTTTTTTAACTTGGGTTTGTTATCATGACTTTTAGTTGTTTACTTCAATAAAAAATAGTCTTGTTTACTACAAAATAATAGTTGTTTTTTCTTGACTGCCTTAATAAAATAATAACATCCCATGAAGTAAATAAAAGAGAGATTTTTTAAGAACCTGCAAATGAATATTAACTAACACAACACAAGGATTGGTAAAATTAAGTCACAAAAGGTCTGTTGAAATTAATGTCAAAATTAAGAATTTATATTCAAGTTTGTTATTTGATTCCTACAGTTTAGGAGATTGGTTTAGATTAAGTTTTCTCTACTTAGTTTCCCTTGTATATAAATATGTTTGGTTGTATTATCATAAAGTAGCAATGAAATATACACAGAAATAGTGAAGGTATTATCATATAAGTATCATTATTTCAATAATTTCACTCGATCTCCAAAGAAGCCACAAATCAGTCAGTCTTCTCTTCTTCATTGTCTCATTGCTCTTCCCCATAAGCTTTCCTCCTCTTCCTACAATGAGGCTCTTTGTAATAGACAAAGCTTTTCTCTGGCTTCCGATGTACCGACTTCTCTACAACGAGGCTCTTTGCATAGACTCAGCTCAAGCAGAAACCTTGACCAACATAAAAGATTGGTACGCTGTTCCCAAAATTGGCATTTTAGCTCTCTTGATGAGTTTATTGGAAACAAAATTGTGGGTGGTACCACAGTCAACCAGATGATAACCTCTTCGTCTCATACCTTTCCCTTTAATTTATTTGTCCCCGGGGATGAGAAACCCACTACTGTGTTGAGCGATAGCTCCACCATTGTTTCTATGTTCCCATTTTTCATCTCTGGTTTTCGCATTTCCTCGTATTGATCAAGTTCGTCACTTATCACCAACAAGCATAGTTCTCGGCTTTTACACTTATGCCCTACAAAAAATCTTGTTGTATCCCTAACAACTTTTCTATTTTGCAACTCAGAGGCTTTTGTAAGGGAGATCTTTTCATATTTGGTTTGGTTGACTTGCGAGCAAGATAGTTCGAACTTTGAATCAGATTTTTATCAAACACTTTATTTAATGTCTTAAATTGATTTGACGGTTGCATGTCACTCCAAGGCTTAACTGCACTGTATGTGGGACTATAGAGGAAGTCACGATGGCTCATTTATTTTGCTGGGTCGGGTCCGTGCTTCTTTTCTTGGGCCGTAGATTTATTTTCCACTCTTTGCGCTGTTCTCATAATGGCGTCTAAACTTCCAACACCTCTTCCGATAAGTGTGTCAAAGGAGCCGCTACAACACCTCAAAACGCACAAAAATCTGCCACCGTATCCTCTTGTCGAATGGCCAAAAATAAAGCACATACTGATTTGCTATGACTCTTTGATTTTCCTCTGTTATCGATCGACAAGGTTCCATGATCATAAAGAGTCGTTCGACGTTTTTACTTCACTCGGGATTTGTTTTACCGCAGTCTGCTAACTGAGTTTTCCATATTCAGAATCTTATCTCTAACCTCTTGTAGACTATTTTCTAATTCTGCCGTTCTTTTTGCTTGTTTCCTCTGCGTCGAGCTTCTTGTCCTTCCAATACTGCACTACACCAATACCAATTTGTTAATAACCTGCGAGTGAATATTAACTAACACAAGGACCAAGGATCGGTAACAATAAGTTACAAACAAAAAGGCTATATTGCATAAACCACAAAATGTAACAAGTGGCAGCCACTGTTTGAGAGGGTGGAGCTCTCCCGATACGAGTCTGGTATATTTAACGACAAAATATCATAAGCCTGCAAAATAAACAAAAATAAACCTCCATATAGTCTTGGATCTACACCTACGAAAATAGACTTAAGTATTGGGGGTCTAACAAGATGACAAGAACACAATTTTGTTCATATCATATAGTAGATAATTTTTTTGAAAGAAACAGTGTGCAATTTCTAATAACTTAAAAACCACTCATTGCTTAGTCTATTTTGAAAATTCTAGATAAATATCCTACAAATTAGCATTCTTTGGGTATTCTATAAATTAATATGTTATTTTTTAAGCTAAAAAATCTGAATGTATAATTTTGTTTTTTCAATTTCTTAACTTTGAATTCTCTGCAATGCGACTCTGTTGTTTCAAATTTCCAGTTTCTTTTGATATATTGAGGTTGAAATGCTTCGTTAGCATGGCTATTGTTATCCACAAACATAAACTAACCGGAAGATAGCCTATGTATATTCTTTTACTTCTCTCAATGAAAGCTTGGCTTCTTATAAAAAAGTGGTATACTTAATTCAAGGTTACTTGCAAACTTTATCAAACCATATAATTCTATTGATATACCATTGAGATTCCTGCTTGTTTTCACTTGTGTTCAGGGATGAGAAGATTGTTTGTCGTGCCATTGAATTGAACGAGAAGCTCCAGAGGATCCTTGCTAGACATGATGCCCTTCTCTCGGGTCAGTTTATGTCGACTCATAATCAGTTCAATGGTGAAGAAGCAGGCAGGTCTACAGCAAATCATAATAATCAAGAGGAAGGAGAAGATGAAGAAGAGGCCGAACAACTTTTCCGAAGGTAATACATAACTTTCAATTTTGGTCAAATTTTTCCCATTCATCGTGTTATCTTTCATCTGAGTCCGCTATGGTGTCCTGTAAGTAGATGCAAACTAAATAAGTGATATGGACAATGACAGGCTGCAAAAAGGAAAAGCTTGTGTAAGGCCTGAAGATGAAGATGATTCTTCGGAGGAGCGAACGTCATTAGGTTCTCTAGGAATGTCAATCCCAGTGGAACGAGCAAACCGTCTAATCATTCGACCAATCGATGAGAAAGTGTCAACGACAGCCGATATGCAGCATGGTCAGGGTGTTTCAATACCACCACCACCAGTAAAACATGCTGAAAGAGAGAAGTTCTTCAAGGATAAAAAGATTGATGGTGTTGGAGTTAGTGGGCATATGAGAGGCCTTTCTTTACATAGTCGAAATGCTAGCAGCTCTCGTAATGAAAGCATAGATTTCAACGAGTCATGAAGAAATGGATGCTGGGAAGAAAGGTTGGCTTTGTTTGAGAGTGCAATTTCATTTATTTTCACTTCAACTCATTATTTGTAAAGTTGGGAGGTTTTTTTTTTTAATTATTTTTTTCATAATCCGTTTTTAAAGTTTTTAGAAGGAAAACGGGGTCTTGTTTTTCAATGATCTTTAAATTAATGTCCAAGAACAGCGACTTCTGCATATATCCTTCACTCCTTTCGTGTATAATTTGTAATTTAAAGGTGCTTCACTATTTTTAGTTTGCAACGATTAAGTCACTATATGAAAGAAGTTTATTTCTATGACAAGCTTAGATTTGAAACCTCATAAGCTCATATCCCTCAATGAATCGGTTTGTTCTCTCTTGTAATTTCTTTGATCTCAGAATAACAGTGAGATAGATCTTTTGAACAAAAAGAGGTCACCGGTCTGCAGTGTGTTGACTTGGTTGATTGGTTGTATTCTAATTTAGTTCCACGATTATGGGTTCGATTTTAAAAAATCAGTATTTAGAGCAGTAGTATCATATATGTAGAGTTTGTGGTATTTCTCTTCAATTTCAACTAAAAAAAGGTCACGGAGGATGCACCAAAATTATTGTGCCTATTGGAGAAAAAGGAGGGGGGGATGTCACCTTTTTATTTATTATTTTTTTCATAAGGCTCCTATCTAAGCATTTATCATCTACCAACACCTTGCTCGCCACTCAATTTCTTCACTCTTCTGATTATCCAAAGGTTCTATTTCCATGATTATTGACCAAAAAAGCACGAGTAATTGTTAGGAATACAAATAAAGTGATTTCACAGGGTAGATATTCGGTTATAAGTTGGGGTGCAACAAAAAATCGAAAAACCAAATCGAACCAATCCAATCCAATGGATCGGATCGGTTTTTTAGCACAAAATCGGACATATCGGTTTGTAATTTAAAAAAATTGAAAATATTAGATCGGTTTCGATTTTCATTTTAAAAAATCAATAAAAACTGTTCCAAAATGAAATATATATTTATATTTTTTTTGAGATTACAAATTTATATAAGTCATATAAAATCATCTTCTATTCATGATTTCTTAAAATCTTGAAGATTTTCTTAATTCACTCATATTTCAAGTAAGAAACATACTTAAATAATTTTTTTAATAAGTTAAAAAATACTTCTGACCTTTAAAAAATTGTTGTTTGTGAGTTTTTTTTTTAATGAAAAATATTTTTGATATATTAAAAAAAATTAGACATCGGATCGGATCCAAAACTAAATCGAACCAATGGTTCTATATTTTATTGGACATTGGTTCGGATCAATTTTTTGAAAACCGAAGATATCAGTTAGGTTGTCGAATTGGTACAAAACTGACAAAAACCAAATCGAAATCACTCCTAGTTATAAGGGAAGATAAATATCTTTATTGGTATGATGCAGTTTGAGTGAAACAAAAAACAAAGCAATAAAAACTTATCCTCTTAGTGGACAATATCGTACTAATGTGTAGATTTCTCTAGTTTGTCATCTTTCAACAAGTGGTATCAGAGTGGTGCCATTGACTTTAGTCATATTGGAAAAATCTTCAAATATGAAACAATATTCGAATTTGTAAGTCTCAATGTGATATGTAAGGTTTTGAGAATATGGTTGCTTATGCACTGCAGGTTGTTAAAAAGGTGGGTCCTCATGAACCACCTACAAAGAAGTCGTCTCATGTAGTGAGTTAGCACAATGGCTGGTTGAAATGAATGGTGAAATTGAGTATTTGGACAAGAATCAGACTTAGAAGCTAATCAAACAACCTAAGAAAAGAAAGGTTTTTACATACAAATGGTTGTTTAAGAAGAATGAAGGAAGCTCACCTATAAAGGGGATAAAGTATAAAGTTCGTGTTGTTGCAAGAGGTTCACACATAGAGAAAGTGTTGACTATAATGAGATCTTCTCACCAATGGTTAAACATACGTCTATCAGAATGCTACTAGCTACAGTGACACATTAGAATTTAGAACTTGAACAACTCAATGTGAAGACAAATTTTCTACTTATGGAGAGTTGAAAGAAGAGATTTATATGACCCAACCAGATAGGTTCCAATGTCCTAAAAAAGAAATCTATGTCCGTAAGCTAAAGAAGTCCTTGTATGGACTAGACTAAAGTAGTCTCCAAGGCTCTGATACCACTTATTAAGGGACGTCAAATCCTAAAGAATCTCCACATTGGCATCACATTGTCCATTTTGGGCATTGCTCATGATTGAGCTGTACTCCAATGTGGACTACTTATGAAATGGTTGCTTCGGTATGAGGTAGCTGCTGTGTGCTCAAATGCAAATCGGGTGGATCTGTGGTTGAGCTTTCAAGTCGACTCAAGTGTAATTCGGAAGGATTCGTGGTTTGAGTTAATGTGACAAGTATAATTCCAAAAATGTCTAGTAAAAAGACACGCATGTAGTACTTTGTCCGGGGGAGGATTGTTGGGAATACAAACAAATTGTAAATCCACACTGTAAGGGTTAGATAATGAGTTTATAAGGGAAGATAAACATGTATGAGGTATTTTAGGTAAAACAAAAAATAAAGTCATGAGGGATTATGTTGTATTGATGTTGTATTGTGTCAATGTGGAGATTTCTCAAAAGTTTGTCGTTCCTTAATAATATTACACTCGCATGCGCCATTTGCTCTTGTTGAAGATAATTTTAGAAATTTGATAGTTTGTTAGAGATTGTCCTTTATTGTAATTTCACATTCTCTAAGTGATATACCAACTATCAACTTCTTTTCAACATTAATTTCTTGAATATACTTGATAGAAGCTGATAGAATCTCACTTTATTAGTGATGGAAGTGACATATCTATAATTGATAGACTCATTTCTATCAGACTCTAAATAGAAGTCGTCCAACTTTTATCACGTGGTCCACTTCTATGAGCTTCTCTAAGTCCAATGTTGTCCTTTCATCGACATCGTGATTACAAAATTTTCAAACATATTATATTTTAGCCTCAATGTACGTTAATGTGACAAATTAACAAGGAAAATCAAATAAGAGATGAGCACTCTTGCTATCAAAAGGACAACATTGAGGTTATTCAATCTTCTTAAAATGACATTTTGTATAAAGGGAAAGTAGAAGTCAATCCACAAAGTTAAGAGGACAAGTTCACAATATGAACACAATACAACATCGTATTGTTACCAATAGACTTCATAGAATATTTAAAAAAGATTACGTAAATCATTGGGGTTTTTGCATGTATATTACAAAAAGGGCTAAAATATTCCATGAATAGCACAATAGTGAAAGTATTTGCACACATAGCAAAAAATAGAAACGGGCCTATTAAAAAGACCAAAAGGCCCATGATCTAGTCCAATCGATTTTAACCCATCAATCTGTTATGAACTTATATGAACTGATAGAAGTCTATCAGATGAAATGATAGAAATCTATCAGCTCAACTGATAGAAGTTGAGTTGATAGATGTCTATCAGCTCAACTAATAGAAGTCTATCAGCTGAACTCATTAAGGCCTATCAGGTGAATTGATAGAAGTCGATCAGTTCAACTGATTGAGGATAATCAGATTCAATGAACTTTTATGAAATTTAAGTGATCTATCAGTTAAACTAATTGACACCTATCAAAATCTTAAATGATAGAAGGTTAGGAACTTATATTAGAATTCTTATGATTTGCCTCTTGATTTGGTTGAAGTTAACAATTAAATAATTTTTTCTTGAAGGAAAAAGGAAGCCAAAAGAATCCAGAATTCTTACATGACAAAATAGAAGAAGAAGAAAAAGAAGAGAACGATTTATTGCAAGCTTTAGAAAATGATTCTCCAAAGAGAAAATTAAAAGAGTTATCCCCAAAGTCTCATCCATTAAGGCATTCACCAAGATTGAATGTTGAAGGTCCTTCTTTCAATTTGAAGATTACCCAAATGACTGAAGACTGAAAATGGCTTACTCTTGTATTGTACAATTTACTTTTGTTTTGGTATAGTTTAGTTTTTTTAACAGATATCCCAAAAGACTCTTTACTATGTAATTTGGGAATGAATGAATGAAAATTGAATTTTATGTAAATTAGGGAATTTATGGAATTCTATCAGTCAATGCAACAATTCAATTACTATTGTTCTGCTGCTATTTCAATTACTTTTGTTCTACTAGTATTTCAATTACTCTCTTCAAATAATTAAAGAAATGAATTATGTAAAATGACAGGTAAAGTTGTGTGAAATGGCAACATGAATTTGATATTATTGAGTGACATAACATGAGTATGAGAGAGTAAAGTGGGCGAAGGAAGTGAGAATCATGCAGTCTAGTATGGTTGTATAAAATATCAAATGAGAGCGTGTAGTGACTGTGACAACAACATGCCCTAAGATCTGCGTCTAACAAGTAAATCACTATGGACTGATTGGTTCAATCACTAAGCAAATTATCACTGATTGATTCAAATTTAAGCTTTTAAATGTATCACTGATAGAAGTCTATCAGTTGAACTAATAGAAGTGACATAACATGAGAGCATAAAGTGGGTGAAGAAAGTGAGAATCATACAGCCTAGTATGGTTGTATAAAATATCAAATGAGAGCGCGTAGTGACTGTGAAAACAACAAGCCCTAAGATCTGCGTCTAACAAGTCAATCACTATGGACTGATTGGTTCAATCACTAGGCAAATTATCACTGATTGATTCAAATTTAAGCTTTTGAATGTATCACTGATAGAAGTCTATCAGCTGAACTAATAGAAGTCTATCAAACACAACTTCCACTTTGTAAACATAACTTCCAGACCACAAAATGTAAGAACATCACAAATAAAAAAGACACCAAACAGAGAGTGAATATCACATAGAAAAAAGAGTAAACTATATAATAAGAACTATCATTAGGTTTCAATACATGAACTAAAATATCATTGTAAAGCGGGAGGAAATTTACAAGTTCTACAATTATGACCAGCTCGATGACAAGAACTACACCTTATGTAACTTCTTGCTTAACCATATTGAAACCTGAAAGGAGAATGATACATGTCAATCAATTAAAATACATTATATAGTGATTGAGTATTAGATATCATCTATCAATGAAACTGATTGACTTTTATCAGTTGAACTGATAGAAATCAATCAGATTGACTTCTATCGATTGAACTGATAGACACTAAACCTACACTGTAATTAACTTCTATAAGTTGAACTGAGAGAATTCAATAAGTTTTTTTAAATGATAGATGTCAATGATAGAACATAAACCTACACTGCAATAAGTTTTTAAAGTGACTCCTATCAATTTAACTTATAGAACATAAACCTAGACTGCCTGTTTTTAAACCTTTTCTTCTTCTTCTTCCATTTCGAAACAGAGCATTACAAACATAGATTTCCTTTTCAAAACAGAACATTACAAACATAGATTTAATGAGACTTCAATTCTATCTATCAACTATAAACCTTGTATTGAATTGGAACGATTAAATAGAAAACTTAAATTGGAACCTTGAATTTGAAAATTATGGAGCCGAAGCTGAATTATAGACTTCAATTAAATAGAAATCTACTACATATAGACAATAATTCAAATCCAAAAACTGGGTTTGAATGCCAACAAACAAAAAAAGGATTGAAATAAAAAGGAATTCGATCAAAAGGTAGAAAGGAATTCGTACCTATAATCTAGTGCGGTGAGATCCGGATTGAGAAACGAAATCAATCGTAGCAAATGTTCAATCAAAGAAGAAGAAGACAAAGAGAATGAAGAATCGTTGCGCTCAAAGTCGTCGAAGAGAATGAAGAATTGAGAAGAATAAGTCGAAGAAGAAGAACACCTAAGTCGTCGATGAAAAAGGGTAAAAATAGGGATTTTTTTTTTAAAAAAATAGGCAGAATTTACTATTGATTGGTTGAAACTGCTTTAATAAATAAGTAATAATCTGGTCGTTTTACACAATTAGCAAACCATGCTATAAGCATTCAACAGATTATATGAAAGTATACGCAGTCAATCGTAGTCAAGTGATAAGTTTACAAGTCATTCTCCACAGGGACTGGTTGTTATCTAAATAAGTGTTAATCGAAAAGTCAAGTATGGAAAATAAAAGAAATGTTGGTGGTTGGTTATAATAACTAAATAACTAAGAGTGATAAAATTGCAGAAACGAAACAAATGTTGTTAACACTGGAAAATAAACAGTAACACATGCAATGCTTGAAGCTTCACAGAACCAGATAGCAAACTGTCACAATGCTATAAACATTCGTTATGAAGGAAATAAAATAGAAACTTAGAAAACAGGAAAAACAAAGAAATACTTCAATAAAGAATAGGTTCGGGTTAAGAGTTTTCGAGTGCGATTAACATGCATCAAGGGTAAGTTAATGGTGAGAAGCGAACTCCACACAACACGTGATCAAATGTTCCCTTCCGAGATCCATTCATTTTCAACAAACATGCGCTTCCGCATCTATGTTCGAAGCTATAAATAATGAAATGTGCACTAGTGAGGTGAATATTCCTAGACTCCCTTTTAACAAGCAAGAGTTCTTAAACATAAAACTAATGGACATGAGTAGTAGATCTCTAATCCCCCTCTCTTCCGAGATGAAGTGAAAAGCAAACATGAATGGATGGCCAGTTGAAACATGCTCTTAATTAAAATACCTACCACGTCTTAGCTCAACATCCTCCGCTTACCCAAGATACATGCATTACACTCTTCCCTTAACCTTCACCTATATGCGTTTAGCTCATGCTTATAATGAAGAGAACAAAAACCGAGTATAATGCCAAGAGCATTGCATAGTAGAATAACCAGACAGAACATAATGCTATTAACAATGAAAGAAAAACTACCAACAAAGAATGTATTAAGCAATGAAAGCAAGTTTTACAAAACTAAAACTATTGCAACTGAAAATAAAGAGAAAAAAAGGAAGAAGAAAGCTTAGGAAAGTTTCCAAAGAGTGCTAAAATGGTCTCCAATGGTGCTCCTCCAAGCTCCTTGCCAAAATCCACTATTTTATTACAAAAGCTAAGTAGAAAAAGCAAGAAAAACTAAGGAAACTAAAGCTATTTGCTAGAGAGAAAAATGGAGAAAACTCCCCAAAAGAAAAGAGGGAATTGAAAAGACAAGACTCTAAAATGGTGGCTGCTAGGGTTTCTCAATTTCAACACCCTATTTAAAGCTCTAAGTCATATATGATCAATGGCCAAGATTAAAAGATGAAAAACACATAATTCTCCATCAAAATAGGTCATTTTGACACGTGTCTGAGGGGACAAACGAGTCTGCAGCCTCTGCTCTATCTGACATCTGCTCATGAATTCTACTTTTTGCAGAAAAACTGTTATTTCTGGTCGGCCGAATGTTGCACACATCCGCTATCTGGCCTTTTCCAAATCTAAAGGCATTACCGAGCTTCACCATGCATATTTTCTTTTAAGATCTTTCCTCTGATCCACACTTGATTCAAAGCTCATAGCATTAAAAAACCTTGCAATGATAACAAGCACTTAGCGAGAACAAGGATTCTTGAAATGCTAATGCAAATGCTACAAGCATTGACTTTTCAGCACAGAAACTCTAAATTATCCTAACTTTCTAATCCTTGCCTCTTATCTTACATGCATTATATTTTAGGTATAATTCTCTATTAAAATGTTGTTCTATGTATCAAAATGTGATAATAATGCATGATTTCATCAATAAACACACCCTAAAAGAGGACTAAATAACTCTCTAATAGAGAGTTATCAACTATAAACGAATTATTTTTAAAAAGTTGCTATAATTGGAATCTGAATTTGAAAAGTTTTTGTACAGTGCAAATTCCCTAAATCATTTGGCTCTTCAATTAAGTTAGTTTATTCTTTTAGAAATACTTCCCTACACATGATGCGGATGGAGTCTACTTATGCACCTATGTGGCACCATTTGTGATTCAAATTCCATCAAATCTCCAACTCGTTGCCTCACCAGCATGCTGCTGCTCTCTCTTTATCTTTTCTTTCTCTCTTTAATTCATCCAGTAATAAAATCACAATCACATTCATTCCAATCTCTCTCACGTTCTACAAATTTTCTTCTTCTTCAATGGCGGATGCTGGTTTTGAAGGCTTCAAAAACCACCTAGATCTTCATTTCACCAGCAATTATCTCATCATTCACATGTTTGTTCGGCAATTGACTCTGGTTCCCTCGAACAACTCTACATTGTCTATTGCTCCGTCGTAAATCACTTCTTCGATGCCTTTAGCCTCTTCATTTACCCTGCAAAAATCATGTGTAGCCCTCCACATAATAACAGAGAGAGGAAAAAAAAAAAAAAGCGTTAAATTTCTTCAGAGTTTTTGGAAAGAAATAATTGAAACTTTTTATTGAACTTGGTAATTGACAGTTTTTTGATGAAAAAAGTAAAATACATTTCATTCATTTTTCTTTTCTGAGATTATACAACATAAATTATACTTGAAAATGATAAGATAATTATTAAACAAAAACAAGCCATGTGGGCAACTTGAAAATTATATACAATAGTTAACGTACAAAAATGATTTCAAGGACCAATTACAAAACTTCTTTTTCAAGCTTCAAAACAGCCATAAAAGCTTCTTGAGGTACATCAACTCTTCCAATCGCTTTCATCCTCTTCTTTCCTTCAGCCTACACATTAGAAATTGAAAGTGTTTCAAAAAAGAAACTGAAAGTGTGAATGAAGGAAAATTGAAAAAAGAAGGGTAAATTATAAATTTAATTCAAGAAAGTTAGAGTTTAATCCATAATGATTCTAAAACTTAGAATTTAGTCTCTATAGTTCTAAAAGTTAGAATTTAATCCATACGGTTGGAGAAAGTTAAAAATTGGTCTATGTTGTTTTAAAACTTAGAATTTAGTCCGTAATTTTAAAAATTAGAATTTAATCTATGTGGTTTAATAAAACCTAAAAACAATCTCTATCATTCATTATTGTTGGTAAAGTAAATACATGAAAATTAGTTATTCATGTGTCAATGATGACAATGTTAGTAGTAATTGATTGGATAAAAAGTTGGTTAGCAAATTAGCACTTTAATGCAACTTTTTGAAAATTGACAACCCATTTTTATACAATCAACTATTTAAATAACCAAAAAAAAAAAAAAAAGCACATCATTAACAAATGGATGGTTAACTATGCAAGAGAGACTATTTTTTAGCTTTTATCAAACCATAAAGATTAAATTTTAATTTATCATAGCATATAGACTAAATTCTAACTTTGAAGACTAAATTGTGATTTTACTGAAAAAGAATGGATGGTTATTCTCATCTGATTCATGTCAAAATAACCTGTTTTCTAAGCAGTTTCTTCTTCCTTGTAATGTCTCCACCTACAAAAAAATTAGCACAAACGATAAATTTTACCAGCTGCCTCTAATATTGATAAGGATCGACCCTATACGTAAGAATATCCTTTTTTATTAGTTATTTCTATTTTCGGATCAGCTTTTCTTTGACTACAAGAAAAAATTCTCACCGTAGCATTTGGCAAGGACATCCTTTCTAATTGCCGATATAGTTTCACTAGCAATCACTTTAGCGCCAATACATGCCTGTGAGGTGGAAAAAATTTGAAAACAAAGGTTCGCCAGGCATGAAGAAAAAACAAAAAAAGAATTATCAACAAAACAAAGAGAATATTTCAGTCTCCGTAAACATGACAGACATATTTTTGTTATTTGTTTTTATTTTTTAATTTATATACACTACTTGAGCAGTTACCTTTCAGGTTGAAATTGATGGGCAAGGAGGGTAAGATTTGACATATCGAAAGTGAGTGCTACAGTGCTACCTAGAGTTCAAAATTGATCTTAGATTCTCAGAGAAAGGGATCAGGTTCCACACGATCCGATGAGAATCAGATTCACATCTCACCAAATTTGACGAGGAAGCTTACCAATTCTATTGTTAGTGCCAAAAAAAGCAGAGTTCTAGTGATATCTTGTACAACCAAGTAATCAAGAGATTAAAGGTTCCAAACCCACCTCCAAATGTTGTTGAAGTAAAAAAAAAAAATCTATTGCTTAGAGGCAGGCTAGATTAGGGATGCCTTCCCATCCTTGGCCAAAAATTTTAAATCTCAATCTTGTTTTCCCCGGCAAACCCTCTGCCATTCGCCAGCGATGGCTTTTCTTCATCTGAATCTTTCATTTTTTCCTTTGTATCTCTCTGAGTCCGTCAGCCTTTGTCCCTCTGAATCTTCTTCGTCTGAGTCCATTTGTGTCTGACTGCGTCCTCCCTCGCCTAAGGAGAAAACGTTCGTTTGCTGCCGACAATGGTTGTCTTCGTTTGGGGTCAACTCGGTGACCAAAGGTGGCGACAACCAAACAATCCAAGTTCTTTAATGAAAAAAAGAAAGAATGACCGAATGCAAAACCATCGAAGAATACAATTATGGCTGAGAAAGAGAAAATCCATTCGACAAGGAAACAAAAGAAATGACATAAGAGAAAAGAAGGACCAAGAACATCAATGGCCACCACTACACGCCACTCTTGCCCATCGATCGTTTCCGCCTTTGGTCACCTACCGTTGCCGCCACATCTGGTCACAAAAGTGTTATGATTATTTCTTTTTGTTTTTGTTATTCTTCTGTAATAAACACCTTGAGGACAAGGTGTATTTTGGAGACTAGGTAATGATAAGACCCATTTAGGAGTAGGATAAGGAATGCTCAGGATAAAAAATGACAAATCCTATTAGGAGTAGGATAAGAATATTAGCTCTAAATAAAAGAGGGGAGGGAGGTAAGGATATAGTGAGAAATATTGAGATAGTGAAAGTATCTAAGGCTTGAGAGTGATCTCAAGATAGGGAGGGTCCAAGTACCTCGAATACATTTTGTATCTCTATTATCTTTATATATATTTTTTGAAACCGGAAAATCAGAGCTTTGCTCCACTATACCCGGGGTAACCACGCCCGTCCCTAGGCCAGGCACCGGGAGACATCGAAGGAATGGAGACACGGGAGGTGTCTACAAATTAATGTCATAGGCGAGTCTCGAACCTGGGACCTTGAGGGGAGCACACCTTCAAAACCCAAGCCTTCAACCACTATGCCACCCCTTGGGAACTTATTATCTTTATATTATAATATATATTTGGTTCTTATCAGAGTGATTGAAGTTTTTCCCAAGCTCTAGATATACTATTCCACCTGGTACGCAAGCTAAAAGAAGCCTTTCTTTTCAAATTCCATTTGAATGGCTCACTCCCATGTATGTAGAAATAACTTAAGCTCATGAAGCGTTGGGCTCCTTAAAAAATCTCCATCCCCACTTAGCAAGCAAGGCTGAATTCTCGTGATGAACAACGTCTAAACCAAGACCTCCCGTAGTCTTAGCTTGTGATACTTTGCTCCAACGACAAGATGATTCAAACTATTATTTTCAGATCTAGTCTAAAGAAACCTTCGAGTCACTCTCTCCACCAAAATAGAAACTTATGAAGGCATTTTAAAAACAGACAAGTAATATAGAGGCATACTTGATAAAACAAAGGAGCATAAAGTCAGCCTTCCGCCACGAGACAAGGTTTCCATTTATCCAACTTTTTCTGTAGTTTGTACACAACCGATTGCCAAAAAGACACATTCTTGGGATGCCCACCCAACGAAGTGATTTTTTAAAAAACTAAATAGGGCTTTTACAATTCAAAGTGGTTTGGTAAAATAAATAGTAGTCTTTTATAGGAAACTTCATTCATATCAAATTTCAGAAATCGTGTGGTGTGAATTTAATTGTTATCTATAGCCGGTCTAATGGTTGCAATGGTATCTAATGAAGGTCCATCCATCCATGATTCATTTAAGAAGCTATTTGTTAGTTCTGCCGTCCATGTTAATAAATTCCAATAGTATCAGAAAACTAAAGTGGCATCTACATCATCCACGCTTACTCCATTACAACCATAGTTGGTTGATCTTTTTTCATCTTCCAAATGGATCATAGACACAAACGCTACTAACTAATTATTAGACGAGTAATCCAAATTTATTTTCAACCCATTTTGTCAGACTCAGGATACCTTACGTCCAGTTGAGGCACCCTCACATGGCCCTAAGCCCTTTCTAGTTTAAGGGTCTCTTTTAATGGAAAATGCTAGTTTCGTACTAAACAAAAAAAGACCTTAAGTTCATCAATATCACTAACAATTGTATCTTGGTGTGGGAAAAAGCAGGAAAAGGGGAGAATACTGTTATTGAAAAAAAAGTAAGCAATCTGCATTTTTTTGTTGCATTTGATTCGGATCTAAATGACATGAGAACATTGATAATAAACAGACAGTTACACCAGGAAAATACATATTAGAACTATGTACCATGTCAATGACTCAATCATCAATGTTCTCATGTCGTTGAGAAAGGAAATTATTTTTACCTGAATCGGTACTTTAAACATTTGTCGTGGTATCAGCTCCTTCAGCTTCTGAGTCAAAGCTCTTCCGACAGAATATGCCTGAAATGTCATTTCTTGTCAACCTTACATATCAAGTTTGTCTGAAAGCCATTTAAAAAAAAAAAGAAAAAGAGTTTTGTCTAAAAGCCGGAATAGCTGTTGAAGCAATTGGTTAAACAGCTGATTGACCAAAGACACTCTAGTGGCAATGTGAAAACTATATAACACCCTAAGTCTATTCTATTGGCTTCGAAATTTCAATGTCTTCAGACAAGAACAAGAAGAAAAGCAATACTCTTTTTAAAAATTATATATATATTGACAACATGTGAGGTGGGGATTTGAACCTCTAACTTTTTGTCCAGTACATATTTTATAACAATTAAGCTATGCAAGTGTATATATCAACAAAATATCACAAGTTGTGGACATAAATATTAATACTATGATGTTTTAATTTTTGAAATGCTTATTTGTTAATTTAAATATTTTTCATGAAATTTGTATTCATATAATTGTTCTAGTAAGATACTTTCACCTATTATTGATTTGCAAAAGGTACAAAATAAGGATCTACAAAAAAAACTATGCCATTGTAGTAATATACATAGACAATGACGTTTTTCTTTCCGTAAGATTGAGATCTCCAATTTCTGTAAGATTGATATTTACAACTTTGATCATGAGGAATTCACTTTGATCTTTCATAAAATGAAAAAAGCATATCCAGAATAATCCCACCAAGTAGCCTAATGATGTATAACAAAACGAAGAAAAGTAAGAAGGATAGAAAGGTTAAACTCTCAATATATCCAAAATGAATATTCCATCAAGCTATCTAGTATTTCAGACTTCATTAAGAGTCGAACTTTTATCTCCAATTAACAGAAGATAACAGAGCAGAAAAATAACCAACCATGCATCAAGTTTAAAATTACACAACTTCCTGTTCAAACACACAGAAAAACTGTTTAACCTAATTGTTATCAACCTGTTTAAAGCATCGTTAAACGCAGAAAAACACACAAGAGGTAGCAAAATCAACTCCCCTATATTGAAAGTTCTTCAATAGAGAGAGGCTTATTAGCCGATTGTAATGATAAAGAGATCAACGATAACAAACCAAGATCCCTGCTTTTCAAGAGGGATAGTTCTCTCTTGGACAACCTTTATTCAAAATTCCCTACCTCACTGAAAACCCAGAGCCCCTACATAACCTCCCCCGCTCTCTCATTTATGTACACGTGATACGAACTTCCTACCCCTAACCCTACTTAACCCTTTCTTTGATAAGTACGAAGAATTAACCATCATGAAGTAGTCTAGTAGTCAAAATTGCCTTAAGTAACTAAGTGGTAATGTGTTCAATCTATGGTGGTAACCTATCTAGAAAATAATTTCCTGCAAGTTTTTCTTGACATCTAAATGTTGTAGAGTCAAACAGTATGTCCCATGATAATAGTCGAGGTGCTGAGCTGGCCCAGACACTTACGAATGTTCAATAGAAAAAAAAACGTATACAATTGGGGCCTTACAAAAATACTACTCTATGAAGATATGAAACCAGCAAGATTAATGTATTTCACTGCTGAGTAATAACCAATATACGGTCAAAATTGATATCATATTATATGATTTTACTTTAGGTTCTTTTATGAGTTATAGAAATTTATTTCTCGAATCATGACATTGGATCGTAAAACAAAAATAACGTTAGCACATATTGTTGATATAAATAATACCTTATTGCTGTGCACTATTGTTGCCAATGGTTCCACTCTATCCCCATTAATCTGAATGTCCAGTTTTATCAATTCACTTTCTCTGTACCTGAAAGTCATTATGCAATCTTAATACAAGTTAGATGCACAAATTAACAACCAAGAAAAAAAACTACTAAAAAGTTGACACATTTGCTTTATATGTGATCTATTTGATTAATATATTTTCCTTATTTGTATTTTACCTTATGTAAACTTTATGTAAAATTTACTTTACACGTACTTTCCTTTTGTAAATAGTGCCTTATTTAAATTAGAGTTTCCCTATTTAAGAAAGACCATTATAACATTTTACAATATCGATTAATGAAATAGAATGTATTTCTATTCTTCAAATCGATATGATACCAAATCAAGGTTCCAAATTTCTAATTTGTTTGAAAAAAAACAATATATTTTTATATAAAAAAGGAATTTGTTATAGGTGTCAAACGAACGGCACAAAATTGGTAATGAGTGACCGAAATTGAAACAGGTTTTAAGAGGTATCTGGTCGAAATTTATACGTGTCTATGTTGGGCCAAAATTGATTTTTGGGCTATATCTGGCAAGGTTTTGGTGTGCATCTATTATTAATTTTTATTTTTGTTATTTCTCTAATCAAAGCTTTCCTGCTCCAGATTTGTAATTACAAAAGACCCATAAACTTTCCTTAAAATCTCTCAAACATCTCGATCGGTGGTTACTGTAACTTCAAAGAGACTAAATAGTAGTCATATATTATTGAGGCTTTTTCATGTATAGCAAAATAGGGCAAAATAATTCCATACATAGCAGAAGTTGGAAAGTAATTCTTTTGCAGCAGAAACTTCAAACAGGCCTGGTGAAATGACAAGAAAGCCCATGACGAATTTAAAGAAAACAGCCCAGCGATCTCCTTCAATCACCTGCTACAACCCATTTCACGATCTTCTTCAATCACCTGCTACAGCTCATTTCACGATCTCCTTCAATCACCTGCTTCGCACCTTTTCTTTCCTTCTTACTTCGAAAATAGCTCATTTCAAACACACGAATTCCTTCAATCACCCACATCTATCAAGCAGCATTCGTCTTTCATCTTTCAACTCCCTCTATCAATCGTCTACAATCTCTTTCGTCTTTCATCTTTCATCTTCCATTTTGGATTCTCCTTCTAAGCTATTTTTTCGGTTTTTGTCTTCTCTCTTTCTCGATTCATTTGAGGTACTTCGAGTTCGTTGATCTTCTATTTTGTTCTGATTTTGTGTTTCTCGACTGTAGATTCGATTTTGTGTTGCTTTGAATTGTGTTTTACTTGATTAGATTTTTCAATTCAATTAACTTTTTGTTTGATTTTCTAATTTATAGTTGTTACAACATACTTTTGGCTTAGGTTTAGTGTA
>JBBMKA010000026.1:20141542-20155158 GCA_037833695.1 Sechiopsis laciniata
TCCCTTACGACTTGACCACGTTACTTACTTGCTTTGACTACTTCTAGGAGTGAAGACTGTCCCTGGAGATCAACATACACTATCAGAATAATCATCTTGTCATTTCTGGTGTGTTTGTAAAATATAGTGTGATCTGCTTGACTTTGAAGAAATCCATAACTAATAACCGCCTTCCCAAATGGTTCAAACCACGCTTTAGGTGACTACTTTAGGCCATACAGTGACTTTTTTAACTTGCATACATTGTTACTCCTACCTTTTTTCTCAAACCCAAGTTGTAAGTCCATAAAAACCTCTTCTTCGAGATCACCGTTAAGGTAAGCATTCTTGACATCGAGTTGACACAAAGGCCAATCTCTACTGACAGCAATAGACAACACTCTAATAGAGTTAATTTTGGCCACTGGAGCAAATGTTTCTTGGCAATCGATTCCATACGTTTGGGTGAATCCCTTTGCAACCGGCCTTGCCTTGTACCTTTCAATGCTCCCATCAGCATGACATTTTATAGTGAACACCCATCTGCATCCTACTGTCTTCTTATCCTTTGGAAATTCAACTATGTCCCACGTGTGATTTTGTTTTAGCGCATTCATCTCCTCCATAACTGCTAAATTCCAATTCGGATCATCTAAAGCCTCCTGTATATTCCTTGGAACAAACAGGTTAGTTATCCTAGAGGTAAAAGCCCTGTGGGTGCGAGACAATTTCTAGTGAGATTAGTAATTCCCAATGGGATACTTGGTACAATTACGAGTTCCTTTCTTGTAAGCTATAGGAACATCAAGGTCAGATATAGCAGGCAAATTATTTTCTTGAGAAGAAGAAGTGGAAGGTAGAATTACAGACACATTACTTGGAATGTCAGAGTCAATTGTTGGGGTCTCAGATTGTTTGTGTGCCGGATCAGCCATCTTGCCTTTATTCTTTTGACTTAGCTTTCTCCTAGTATAAACCTGAAGTTCAGGTTGATTACTTGGTAGTGTTTCTCCCCCTGGTCCCTATTGGGTATTGGTGAGTTAGGACTAACGACTTCATGGTATATGATATTTGGAAGAGGTGAGGTATCCCAAAAATTCCCCCCTGAAGGGAATTGGGCTTAAAAAAGGATTGATTTTCCACAAACGACACGTCCATACTTTCAAAAAAATTTCTTGCCAAAGGATCATAACATTTATATGCCTTTTTATGGGGAACATAGCCTAAGAAAACACATTTTATAGCCCGAGGATCTAGTTTAGATTGTGAGGGGTTGGACACATAAACAAAGGCAGTACACCCAAAATCCTTTACTGGTAGATTTGAGAAAACCCGTATTGTTGGAAAAAAGGTTCTTAAAGAGGAGTTTTAAAACCTAAAACTTTAGTAGGCATTCGATTTATGAGATAAGTTGCAGTAAGAATCGCGTCACCCCATAAATACTAAGGTACATGCATAGAGAACATGATGGCACGAGAGACCTCCAACAAATGTCTATTCTTACGTTTTGCAATGCCATTTTGTTGAGGAGTATTTCGAAAGGTGGATTGATGATGAACTCCTTTAGCGTGTAAGAACTCGGTTAGGTAAGTATTAAAATATTCGGTGCCATTGTCAAAATGTAGGATTTGGAAATAGTTTTCAACCAGCAATTGACGCGCCTCGGTTAGTACCTCACTAGCTGCGTCATTGCCCCAAGCGCAAAGATCAGAATGTAGGATATTGATCTTGGTTTTGAATTGGGTTTCAATCATATTATAAAAACGAATGAACAATTCTTTAACATCAGATTTGTTAGCTAGAAGATACACCCAAATTACACGGGTGTGATCATCAATAAAGGTAACAAACCACCTTTTCCCATTTTGAGTTACTACCTTAGATGGTCCCCAGACATTGCTATGAATTAAATATAACTTTGAGGCAAATAAGAAGAGCGATGAGTCTTAGCAAAGCCACAATGTTCGCAATGAAAAGTAGAACAATCAATTTCTTTAAAAAGTTCTGGAAACAAGTACTTTAAATAGAAAAAAACTAGGATGTCATAATTTATAATGCCAAAGCATCAAAGTTTCCCTAACAGAGGTAGAAATAATTGTTGGTTTATGTTTATTTTAGTATTTTCATTCTTTTAATTATTTATTCCTTTTAGGATTAGATTAAATATCATTTTCTATCTTTTCCTTTTATAACTAGGTAGAATTTTTTCCTTGTATGATTAGGTCATCTTTTCCTTTTATGATTAGATATTATATTTTTCTTTTATAATTAGGTCATCTCTTGTATCTATTTAAACCTATTGTTGGGTTCATTATTAAATGAAGAATTTAAAGAATTTGAATTTCCATCTTTCAACATGGTATCAGAGCCTCGAATTTTTCTTTTCGATCCAGGGTAGACTTTTTCTCTTCTCCTCCTCCACTTTCTTTTTTTTTTTCATCACTCTCTTCCTCTTTTCCTAAAAATTTCTTTTTCTTCATCTCCTTCTTCCTCTTTTTCTAAATTTTTTTTCCATCATCTTCTTCCTCTTTTAGAAAAAAAAAAGAGAAACAGTTTGTCCTCAAACCTCTATTTTCTTTTTCTCATCTCAAAACCTAGAAAAAAAAATCATTCTCTCAAAACCTTTTCTCTTCCCCTCCTAAACTTCCTTCTTCTTCATAATCTTTTTCGTTTTTTTCCCAACAAAAAAAATCTAAAAAATCATCGCTTTTTTCTATGTATTTTTTTTTCCAAATATTTCTCCAAAATCTTCTTCTTTCGTTTCAAATTCTTTAAAAATTTCTTCCTTCAAACCTCTATGTTTTCATTTTGTAAAACTCTAGAAAATCCAGAATCTCACTACCAATGTTATACCCTATTTTCAAAATTTTTTTTCTCTACAAAATCTTTTAAATGAATTTTTTCTCCATCTCCTTTCCCAGTTGGCTATGGCATCTCCTTTCCCAGCTGGCCTTGACATCTCCTTTCCCAGCTGGCCCTGGCATCTCCTTTCCCAGCTGGCCCTAGCATCTCCTCCTTTCTCAGGTAGCCCTAGCATCTCCTTTCCCAGGTAGCCGTGGCATCTCCTTTCCCAGTTGGCCCTGGCATCTCCTTTCCTAGTTGGCCCTGGCATCTCCTTTCCCAGCTAGCCCTGACATCTCCTTTCCCAGCTGGCCTTGACATCTCCTTTTCCAGCTGGCCTTAGCATCTCCTTTCCCAGCTCCCTGGCATCTCCTTTCCCAGCTGGCCCTGGCATCTCCTTTCCCAGCTGGCCCTGGCATCTCCTTTCCCAGCTGGCCCTAACATCTCCTTTTCTAGTTGGCCCTGGCATCTCCTTTCCCAATTGACCCTGACCAGATTTCCCAAATTGGTTGTGACCAGCATTCCCAAATTGGCCCTGGCAGCACTCCCAAATTGTCCTTGGCAGCACTCCCAAATTGTCCCTGGCAGCAGTCATCCAATTTGTCCCTGGCAGCATTCCCAAATTGTCCATGGCAGCAGTCATCCAATTTGTCCCTGGCAGCACTCCCAAATTGTCCCTGGCAGCACTCCCAAATTGTCCCTGGCAGCACTCATCCAATTGGCCTTAACAGCACTCATCCAATTGACCCTAACAGCACTCATCCAATTGGCCCTAACAACACTCATCCAATTAGCCTTGACGGCATTCATCATCTCAATTCACATCATCATCTCAATTGGCACATCATCATCACAATGACCAACCCTGATAAATTTAACTCCAAGCTTGGCTTGTATTCTATATACAATCCAGCTTGAGGGGGAGTGTTGGTTTATGTTTATTTTAGTATTTTCATTCTTTTAATTATTTATTCCTTTTAGGATTAGATTAAATATTATTTTCTATCTTTTCCTTTTATAACTAGGTAGAATCTTTTTCTTGTATGATTAGGTCATCTTTTCCTTTTATGATTAGATATTATATTTTGCTTTTATAATTAGGTAATCTCTTGTATCTATTTAAACCTATTGTTGGGTTCATTATTAAATGAAGAATTTACAAAATTTGAATTTCCATCTTTCAACACTAACACTACTCAAACCCCGAATCATTTTATGACTAATTGAAACTTCTTTAAAATAGTAAAGGCCGTCAAGCATCCCAGCACGTCCAATCGTCTTCCCTGACTCCTGCTCCTGAAAAACACAATGTGATTCGTAGAAAATAACACGACAGTTAGAATCTCGAGAAATCTTACTTACAGATAGTAAATTGTAGGCTAATTTGGGAACATGTAGGACAGATTGTAACGTAAGGTTTGGAGACAACTTAATAGTTCCTTTACCACAAATAGGAGAGAAACTGCCATCTGCTATTCTAATTTTTTCATTACAATACAATGGAGGAATATGAGTCGAAAAGTTTTGAGGAACTAGTCATATGGTCAGAAGCTCCAGAATCTATAATCCATGGAGCTGTATTAATGCAAGAGAAGACATGGGGATAATTACCTGTTTGTGCCAAGGAAACACTAGGATTACAAGTAGTCGAAGTAGTCTTTAGCAGCTTCAGGAGTTGATCAATTTGCTCTTTATTGAATAGAGTTGATTAAGCACAGTGGGCACTGGAGGTTGATGAACAACTACCTTTTTCACCTTTCTTGGTGTTTTTATGGTTATTAGGTTTTCCATGGATCTTCTAGCAATTCTCACGTGTATGTCGCGGTTTGTTGCAATAGTCACACCACATCTCCAACCTGTTTGTCTAATCTGCTGCCTTATTTGCTGTAGCTTCGACAACGAGTGCAGAACTCTCAATAGTATCTATTGGTTTTTTACCCATCATAACATTTCAGCGGCTTTCTTCCCTGCAAACTTCAAAAAACACCTCACTGATGTTGGGAAGATTAGTTTTACGAAGTACTCTGCCTCGAACTTGATATTAAGGCCAGCTAGAAATTTATAAATTCGTCCATTCTCAACTATTTTCTTATAGTGCTTCTGATCTTCAGTAGACTTCTACTCATAATTATCGAACAAGTCCAGATCTTGCCAAATTCGTTTTAGTGAATGAAAATATTGAGTGACGGAGTTATCTCCTTGCTTTGTCACTTAGTTTGAGATTCAGTTCAAACACTCGTGACTGATTTTCCATGTTAAAATACATTTCGGTAACACTTTCCCATAATTCTTTAGCTGTAGAATAACACATTTAATTACTACTGATGTCTTCCACCATGGAATTTACTAGCCAAGTCATAACTATGGAGTTTTCGGCATCTCATGTAGCAAACGACGGATCATCCTTAGAAGGTGCTTTCTTGTATCCAGTAAGGTACCCAAACTTTCCTTGACCATGAATATACATTCAAACGCTTTGTGACCACCGAAGAAAGTTGTCACCATTAAGTCGAATGGTTGTAAGTTGGATAGTAGGGCTATTAGCCTGAATTCTAGCAATTGATACCTTGTCGTCTGACATTATTTCTTCAAGAACGCAAGATTTTAATGCTAGAAAAAAAAAACAACTGGATTAATAGAAAACAACTAACAAGAGAGAAACTCAATCAGTAAACAAACCCAACGACAGCCAAGCGCAACAACAACTAGTTTCTGGAAATTCGAAGTTCAAGGTCGGGAACAAATAAATCTCAGGCAGTCAACAAAATCTCAATCTCAGACGAACAAGCAGGTGTGGTCGGCGAACTCTCGAACTCAGACAAATGTGAAATTCGAAAGGAAAAAACACGCACTCTAAATAACTCGAAAATCTTGTGCGATTTCGAACTATAGAACACACACTAAAAATCGCAAAATCTCGCGTGATTTTGAGCAGCAAATTGAGAACAAATCACAAACCTTAACCAATGTGATTTGGGGCTTTACAGGTTGAATCGACACACTCAAGCAGAAGAGATGGTGAAGTTGGAGATGTCTGAGAAGATCGCTGCAAAGAGTAGATGCCGGCGGCGGCTTGTACAGTAGCTTGTTGGTTTTTAGGGTTTCAGAAAAAACTGTTATTTTAATATTATTTATGCACTGATACCATGTAGGGATGTTCATAAACTGACCCAAACCGATGAACCAGATCGAACCGTACCAAACCGACTGGTTTGGTTTGGTTTCTTCATTTAAATTTGGATTGTCGGTTTACTTAATTTGAAAACCGAGATTTTCGGTTCGGTTCACGGTTCGTTTTCCTAAAAATCGAACAAAACCGAACCGAATTTATTCCTTCAATAATTTTAAATAATGTCCACGTGCCCTTCATGCATCCATAGAATACTTTGATTCTCAACGTGTACATCATGCACCCATAGAATATTCTTTCTCTTTCTCCACGTGTCTATCATGTAAAATTTGTTTTCAAATCTTCAATTGCCCTTCTTCTCAATCCTTCATGCCTTCATTGTTGGAAAATGTAATAGGGAAAAATGAAGAGCAAAAATCTTTCATTTATTTCTTTTTGGCTCTGTCCTTCATGCATGGATTCTTCAACGTTGGAAAATGTTCTTCAAGTTCATGCATCTATTTCTTCAATACTCTTTCATTAAGCAAAAACATTTCTATTTTTTTTCCGTCTTTGATGTTTCCATTCAAATCAAAGATTTATGGTTTTTCAACAAAATTAAATTCTTCCAAAAAAATCATTTTCTTTTTCTAGTCTTGTTTTACTTCATTTCAGCCACGAAACCCCTTCTTCCCTCAATGAAATCCTCACCATTTTTTTCAAGTTCATGCATGGATTCTTCAATGAGGAGTTGAATCAAATGCTCGAAGAATAGAGAGAGGAAGGAAGCAAATAGCAACAACGACCCAAGTCACAGTAGGCGTGAAATGCAACAATGGAGGATCAAAATTGAACTTTTGAATTTTCATTTAAACTTGATAAATGTTGCCCCTCTTTCACATTTTTGAGTTCTCTATTTCCTCATCTTGATTCTTTGTTTGTGGGCAATTTTGAGGTCCAATACCTCATTTAATGGTTAGATTTTTCTGAATTTTCTTACTGCTATTAATATTTAACATTTCTTTGTTTCTAGCTCACAAAACTCCTAATAAATTGAAAATTTTGATGGATTTTAAACTTTCACTTTCCCCAAATCTGATCCTCATATTTTTCATATACTTTAATCGGTTTGAAACCGAACCGAACCGAGCTAAACCGTAAGACCTTGGTTCGGTTCTAAACTGGAAACCGAAATATGCGGTTTTTTTCGGTTTATGATTCTATAGAACCGACATGATCGGTTCGGTTCATGGTTTGACCAAAAACCGGATCAAACCGAACCGTGAACACCGCTAATACCATGAATTTTATTGTTTCTGAGAGAGTTCTTAAATAGAGAGCTCTCATAATACACATAAGGAAACAAATCTTACAATATGTCAAGATCCTCTACATATCATCCTAATTAATTACAAGATACTAATCAGGTAATTATGGAAGTAAATAATATGACAATAATAGTAAAAATAACCAATATATGATATTGATTACAAAAGATCAAAGAAAGCATCTAAGTAATGATACATAACTATAATAATGGAAGAAGGGGTAAAGTTTAGAACTTTAGACCAAGAAATAACATGCAGGATGATGTTGTCAATGTGGAGTGCTTATCCCGAAAAATCTATCATTTCCTTTCAATCCACAAATTCCAACAAAAACCCCTGATAAAATGCTCCGAGAGAATCTTCTTCTCCTTCTTGAATGTGTGGTTGATGAGAGTGCTGCAAAGGAGGGACAAGGGCTCCCTAGGAAGAACAATAGGGCAACCAAAAGCACTTCGAATGAAGATATGGTATTTAAACAACATATTAGGAGGCATTTAGCTAGACAGTTGTCACAATTTTCTACCTTGTGTGTATATATTTTTTATTATTATCATAATAAATGTTATAATTATTATTAGAATATGTGTGTGTATATATATATATATATAAATAAATAAATAAATAAATAAATACATATATTTATATTGTAACATTATATTTCTCCAGTTGCTTGCAGATAGCAAGGGCATTTGGTGCTTCTCATATCATTGCCGTTGATGTTCAGGATGATAAACTGCTAAAAGCGAAGACAAGTGGTGCTACACATACCATTAATGCTCGGAAAGAAGATGCTATTGAAAAGATAAGAGTATGTACTTCATCCTTTAGGAGTTATTCTACGTATCAGGGATCATTGTATACTAGTAATATGCACGGTAGATGCTTTGATTTTCATATAATCATATTTTTGTTCATGTTATTATGTTCTTTTTGTGTGTTAGATTAAGATAATTTTTTTTCACAGTCATTGTGTTAATTTTCTTTTCCTAACAGAATACCTTGTTCTCATTCGTTATTTATTTATTTTGATAACAAATCAAACTTTTTAATTAAGAATAGAAGGAAAGAATACACGAGCATACAAAAAAAAGCCCACAAAAACAAAAAAGAGGATTGGAGCCTACAAAAATGGCTTCCAATAAGATCAAGTTCTCATGCTTTAAATTATTTGTGCCCTGGTTTTCCTGCATCTAAGACTGCTTCATCTTATTAAAAAATCTGGGTTCTTATGAAAAACTGCATTTATAATTCAAAGTTTGGGAGTGATAATCCTTGATTCCATTGGTAGTACATGTGTATTTCTAAACTGACTTCCATATAATGTTTCCGATAGGGATCTTAGATATCAATGAAAAGTTTTATGTTTCCTATTAGAAAAAAAGCTTTTTACTAAACTGACTGATAAGGAAAGAGCCTAATGTATGTCTGCATTGAACTGTTAAAACAATTATCTAAAAAGTAGACTGTTAATGCCTGAGATTCTGCTCTCAAGGATTGATGTACACTGTGGTTGGTGTACAGAAATCAGGAATCTATTCTTTGTTTTATGTCTATTGCTATAAGTCAATTAAAAGCCAGGAGTTAGAGTAGCAGTATTTTTAAATGGCATTACTTAGAAAAAATGTCTACTTCTCTTATAGAAATTTACCCGGTACTTGAAAAGCTGAAAAGTTTGGGTTTCATTTGGTTGATTCATCAATTAATGGGAAGTGTCTGGTTGTGTCATGGATATGGAAGTATGCTTGAAGATCTTTTTGTTGAGCCACCTATGAGAGTGATCTTAATCAAAGTTGCTTGGACATTTTTAAAGGTTTCCAGATGATCCTTTTTTCTTCCGGCTGAATTAAACTTGGTAGTTTCTCGAGTTACTTTATTAGTTTGGTAGTTTCATTTTCTTTTCATTCCTTTAGGAGCTTTATTACTTCTAGAGAAGAGAATTACATTTTATTATAATTTTCACAATACAATTGAGTGAGAAGTTTCTTTTATATAGAGGAAATTTCCACCAAATCAAGAATATTATAACTAAAGATTCTCCCTAAAAGATATTAAATACATATTTTCCTATATACAAGGAAATAATCAACAAGCTTATATCTGTTTGAATGATTCATATTCGTGGCAACATTGTGGTTTGATTTGTAAGAGGACGTGGATCAGAAACGAAGTTCAGATTATTTTTATTATCATGGTGTTAATGAATGATCTTGTGGGAGGAGAAGAGAGTAGTAGAATAATATTTCAGAACGTGACTTGTTAATACAATCTACTTCTAACAGAGTTTACCATGTGTAAATCTATATCCATCCTCTCTTAAACTGGGTCTTTTTAAACCTTCATTTCCCAAGTCATACATTTTCTTATGTCTTTTTTCCAATCTCCCTTGGTTTGGGTAGACATTTTTTATCTCCTTTTACTTATTCTTGATATAAGTATCTTGTTCATAAAGTTCCTGTATAATATGATCAAAATATTACATCCTAACTATCCCATGTGCAAGGGCATTTGGGTTCCAGCAGCCGTAAACTACTTCAAATGGTGTTGTCTTTGATGTTTGCATTTGGAGGGGCATTGTTTTGTAATTTGTAAGTAACTGAAGTGCTGACAGGAAATAACAGAAGGAATGGGGGTGGACATTGCTGTGGAGGCGTTGGGAAAGCCACAGACATTCATGCAGTGTACACAAAGTGTGAAGGATGGAGGTAAAGCTGTAATGATTGGACTCGCTCAAGCTGGTTCCGTTGGCGAGATTGATATTAACCGCCTTGTTCGTAGAAAGGTTAGCCTTTTCTTGTCTTGGTTATTTTCCCTCCCTGTGGTAGCAGCATTCATGCATGTTTCTTCAACCTCAGTTTTCTATTTTTCTCCAATTTAATTTGAGCATATGGCTTCAGTTGTCACTTATGTTTACAGGTTCGAATCTCCCAACTTCAATGTTATTTGCATAAAAAAAATGAAAAAGAAAAGGACGTAACAGTAGAAATAGGTTTAAAAAGGCTTCGTGAGCTGGATGGATGCTATCTCTCTTTTTTATGCACAATATGAGCTGAATTTGTTAATTATGTGTTACTTCAAATAAAGGTGAGTTGATTGATACAGATAAAAGTTATTGGGTCTTATGGAGGAAGAGCTAGGCAGGATCTACCCAAGTTGGTTAAGTTGGCAGAATCAGGAATCTTCAATCTTAGCGATGCAGTTTCTCGAAAATACAAGTTCGAGGATGTAAACGAGGCGTTTCAAGATCTCAACGAAGGGAAAATTATCGGTCGAGCTGTTATAGAGGTTGCCTAATTTCTTCCCTTCAATTTCTCACATCATCGCATTTTTATTTATGCCACTCTTCAAATAAATATTGTTGTTTTCACATATACTTTTTTGTTTTTCTTGTGCCTAAAATGTGAAACTTCTTGTCTTCCAATACTTTTTGTTTAGTACATTTGTGGTTGTGTACATATTAAATGAAAAATTTCGCAACCAATGCGCTTTGAACTTTAGTTCGGTCAAATATCATCCTGTGTTAAAATTGAACTTGTTTTTAAGGTTCGGCCAAATTCAGTAAGATTGTTTTTAGGCTCCTTTTAGATTGCATATGAAGCAGAAGTTGAAAATTCAGATTAGATGACTCTGATTTAGTTTTAGTGACGACAGTTAGTTTGAAGTACAAATTGTGGAAGGAAACCAACATACCTTACATAAATGGTACTATTCATTTCAAATAAATGAGAGTTAAATACTGATTTCTAGGATCAAACTTATGACTGTTGTTTCGAATTGGATTATTACCAAAGGTATGGTGTTTTACTGAATAAAGGGTTATCTAAGTTTGTTGAAGTCAAAATAAATAAATAAATAAATGTCGGTGAGGATATTTAACGTTTTTTTCAATCGTTTGCTTGGTTCTTTTATTTTATTTGAGTTTTGAGGTTTTATTGGAATGAAATTTTAATGGTTTTTATTATCAGAGTATTTTTTTTTTTAACATTTTGCAAAGATTTAAAGTATTTTCGAAACTTTTCAAACACAAATATTTTTGCCACCAATATGTTGGAAAGGAATATTATCCATAAATCAACCTTTAATATAAGGTATTAATTAAAATTCAAATGTAATAGTTTGCGAATACATATATCTATCTATCTATAGTGTATTTGAATAAAATAAAAATAAGATACTACAAATAATTTTTTAAAAAGCCCATTATTATTTGATGCAAGAAAATTTGAATTTAAAGGATTTATTAAAAAGAGAATTTACCAAGTTATTTTAGGGTGTCTATTACAATTATAGATTTTTTATATATATAAAAAAGTAATTTATTTATTGTAGATTTTTACTTCTTTTTTTTAAAAAAATGCCAATTCTACCCCTATCTTTAAATGTAATAGTTTGTGATTTAATGTTATCATCAAACAGATTGAATATACCAATAAATTGATTGAAGACTATCATCGAAATTAATCGAAAGTTATAAGTTGAAAAATGATTGAAATTTATTGGATGAATACTGATTGAAGTCTATCAATTAATAATTATTTTAATCATTTTTTAGGGGGCATACTATTTTTCAGCTATATACATAATTATTTTTTATTTTTTTTGCCATGCATGTAAAATCTTGGATTTATTATAGCTTGAATATTCAAATTTTAGCATTTTCTTTTTTAAATTTATAAATATTGTAGATAAAAAAAATCAAAATGAAATAGTTTATTTTAGTGACACCAATTGACTTCATAGATTGAGGTTATTGATTTGATGTTTATTAATTGTAGTAGATAATATACTCTGACAAATTAATCACCATTAATCGTGTTCTCAAAATACACCATGGATATGGTCAGCCCAAATATATGGATGATAGTGTCTAATGTTTTACCGAAAAGAACTTACCACTTTTGGAGCCTCAAAATAATGAAATTAAATTTTAAGTTTAAAAAAAAACTTGAAATTTGATTGGAATGTTTTGGTGCCACAAAGTAAAGTAAGTTTTTATTGGTAAAACATTGGACAATATTAAGGTAACTTCCTAACTATTATACTTAGATTGACTACATCTATGATGAATTAAAAAAAATTAAATTAATGTCTTCAATCATTGTCATTGATTGATTTCAATCCACACATGATACTAATTATTCAATCAATAAATAATACTAATTGTAGTCAATTTCAATATAAAAATATTAATCTTTATTAAAATTCTATTTTCTAACAATATACTTGATAAAAAAATTTAAATAATCAATAGATTTAAATTAATTTCTCAAATACATTATGTACTTCAATAAAAATTGAGACATTGATTGCTTTCTACATCATAAGTTTTATTTATATTTTGAAATTATTATGATGGTTCACATGAAATTTCAAAATTTCTCGAGAAACAATGTTCTTTTGATATTAATGTTATGTTCTTTTGAAATTAATGTTTTTTTTCTTTTCTTTTTTCGTTTGGAGTCTATTCAGGCGGCAAATTGGGAAGTAAAGGGGAGAAGAAATTTTCGCACAAGCTATAGAGAGTCAAGTAGGAGTGTTCAAACAACTCGAAATCTGAATAATTCGAACCAATCTAATCCAATTTGACGAGTTGGATTGGGTTCAAAATCATAAAATATTTATGGATTGGGTTGGGTCAAGGATTGACCTAAAATTAATCCAATCCAACCCGACCAATCCGAAATTTTTATTTAATTTAAAAATATATATTTTTACTTATAACATAATTATATATGCGTATATTTGTTTTATTTAATTATTATCGTTAGAATTTTTTTTTCTTATATTCTTTAATATTTTTTCAAATTTTTATAATTTATATATTATGATAAAATATATAGTCAAATTATATAAAGGTTTTAATTATATATTTGTTTTATGGGAGTCGAATTATGTCATCTATTTTTTTGTTTTAATTATCTATTGTTTTATGTTTTATAGTTGGATTCTCCTATTTAAACCGTAATTGTATATTTATATTCATTTCATTACTTTGATTGAAGATTGTATTTTGTTTATGTATAATGTAGAAATAATTTAATAAAAATATATTTATAATTTATAATTTATTATTAGACCCGACGATCCAACCCAACCCAACCCAATCCGAAAATATAAGGGTTGGGTTGAGTTGGATTGTATCTTTAATTGAGTTGGATTGAGTTGGAAAAATGATCAACCCGAAAATTTGGGTTGGGTTGAAAACCCCTTCAACCCAACCCAAACCAATCCATGTTCACCCCTGGAGTCAAGGATGGAAAATACATTATTGAAATCCGATTTTTTCATCCTCTTTACATTATTTATTTATTTTATTTTTTAAAATTATTATTTTTTCTCTTTTATACCAATTTAATCTTTAT
>JBBMKA010000026.1:20164633-20199339 GCA_037833695.1 Sechiopsis laciniata
AGGCGAAGGCGATGCAGGGCGCAAAATGGCGAGGAAAGGCGAGGGCCTGATTGAAGTAGCTCGCCTTGGCTTTTGTAGAGGCGCAATACCTGCCTATGTGCAAGGCGATGGCCATAGGCGAGGAAAGGCGATGGCCTTGAAAACACTGGGTAAAGGAAGCTCCCCTTAATACATGGAAGCACTGAAACTAAATATAGTAAGATTATAATAAAGAACAAAGACGATTAAGCTCCTATACACAAATACTATAAAATAATGTATGGATAACTTCACTATATAAACAATTGCTCAATCAATCATTTACCTCTCCAGCATAAAGTTCTGCTACTTCCAACTGATTGGGAGATAAGACTCCAACTTCATCAGCAAAATAATCCTATGGATATAGTGGTATTAAACGTATTTCAAAAAAAATGTTGCAAGAAATAAAAGACCTTAATTCATTTTCAGCTAAAAAAATGAGAAAATTTATACTTCTTAATTCTTTTTTATTGATAAGAGATGCAAGGGCACAAAGAATTTCAAGTGTCTAGTTATTTACCTTTTCACTAGCCATGAAATGTATTCTATCGCCTTTCTTGATTCTCCCATCAACAACTCGAAAATAAACTATAACACCCCTATACGAATCATAATAACTGCACAAAAACAAAGTAGCCTCATACATCATCAGTTGAGTTTATTATGATTAAGATTTGATGGCAGAACAATAAACACGAACCATATTGTCAGAAAATAACTTTTTTTGGAAACAAAGTTCATTTCCCAAAAACAAAATAACCAAAATAGGAGCGGAAGGCTAAGCCCCTAACCAATGAAGTTACAAAAAGTAAGACTACAACATAGTTATTGATGTGTGATGAATTAATAAATAGTCAAAGATGCTCTAAAATGGAGTTCTGCGGTGAATTTCACTCTGATTTCTAGAGTGACATACTAATGCTGAACCAGTTTTCTGCTTAGTAGTAAAAAAAGATATAAGAACATCAACCATGAAACAGGTAAGCTCAAGCAGAGTCTTCAAATTGAATATATTCAGTGTAAATAAGATTAATTTAAACATAAGCAAAGATAGAGATAACTAAACTAGTTATATACCTATCAAATATTAATGCTCTGAGTGGCCTATCAGCAGTATTACGAGGTGGAGGAACCCTTTCAACAATTGCATTCAAAATTTCTGTTATACCAATCCCCTCCTACAAAATAATAAAAATCAGAAAAAGATTGGTGATTTAAAGTAAGCAATATTGATTAGTCATTTGTATGGAAGACTGTAGAGTAAGGAAGAAGAAAGGCTGAATTTTAAAACTTGGCTATAAGAAAGCCTTTGATTGTGTGGATAGGAAATTCTTGGGAGAAGTTTTAACTCTCTTAAGGGTTTCGTAGTAAATGGTTTCAATGGATTATGAGATGTTTCAAAAATCTCGAATACTCTTATCTTCATTCATGGAAGACCAAAAGGAAGAATAAATGCATTAAAGGGTTTAAGACAAGAGGACCATTTTTCCTTCTTATTTCTCTTAGTTAGTGAATTTTTAAGCTCAATGATTGATAACATTCACGCCAAAGGGATCTTTGAAGGCTTCAAGGTTGGAAAGGATAACACTCACGTGCCATTGCTCCAATTTCCGGATTATACGTTGATTTTTTGTAAAGATGATGATCAAATGATGGAGGTTCTATCCCATACTATCGAACTATTTGAATGATGCTCGAGCCTTAAAGTTAATTGGGAAAAATCATCTCTTTGTGGGATTAATATGGATGTTGCCAAGATAGCTTCACAAGCCTCTAAACTTCATTGCAATATTGAATCTCTCCCTATTACTTATCTTGGTCTACCCTTGAGTGGTCATCTTGAGAATATTTCTTTCAGCCTTAGAGGAGAACTCTAGACCCAAGCTCGCATCACCCATACTTTGTGGCTCATCGAGTCGTTAGGCGAGGTTCTTCAAACTTCAACCAAGCTTCATCGAATACATAGCAGAATTACTCTTGGTCATGCATTCAACTTGGCCCATGTTGGTTATGAGAAGGTGTGCCGCCACTCGATATATGGTCCAACCTCCCTCCCATGGGCAAGGGCACAATTTCGGCACATCTAAGTCGTCTGACATTGCCCCCGGATTTCAATTCTTGAAGGAAGTTGCTCAATACACTAGTGTTGCAAGCGCTCGCCCACACCATGACACACACATGTGCCACAAGCTAGCTTATTTAGGCCACAGGGCCCAGGGGAGGTGGAGAGCTGACACCATGCCTCCCTCTATAGTACATTCTGGGCCATTTTCAACCTTCCTCCCATGCATGTCTTTTGGTGATGAACCATACGCCAGCGTGGAGGATTAGCCGAGCATTCGATTGACACCAAACTTGGCGAGCTTACATCTTAGCTTTATACGGACATAACTCTAGAGCCGATCGTCAAAACTCTATCTCGAGCCTTGACATCGTCGATATAGTCTAGGCCCATTGTGACCCCACTAAGCCTTGGCACGAACACTGTCGATACCATCGCAATGCATTCAGATGCATTGTTGAAAACTCCTCTTGGTGTGATGGATGATGCACTGTCCTCCTCGGTCATATCATGGCTTTCCATGGACATGGGTCGTCAGATCACCTTCTATGACTCTGACATTCTCCCCCACTTGATCCAATCATCGTTCTCGTTCTCGATGACTTAACACGAGGTATAGTCATGCACGATATGACACAATACGCCTTTCTCTTTGAAAACACTAGTTTGAACCAAAAATTGATGTTCAACTATCGATGATCAAACCTATCTATGCGCACAATGTTTTAAAAATTCTCAAGGCTATCGAGGCGAGGCGAGGCGGAACTGAAAAGCCTCAAGGCTTACGCCTTAAGGTGAGAAATGAGGCTTACGTCTCTTGGAACAAAGGCGTACGCCTTGGAGCTACCGCCTCAGAGGCTTAAAGGCGTAAGCCTCAATTTTTTTACCTTCAATTCGTAAAAGAAAAAAAAAATAAAAAATAAAAAAATAAAACTTCAAAATGAAGTAAAACTTGAAACCCTTCGGAGAAGAAGAGAAAAGTTATAAACTTTGGAGAAGAAATAGAGAGAAAAGGAGGGAAAAGAAGTGTTAAAGAACCATTAATATAAAAGGAAAGAATGTTAAATGAAAGGACAGGTGCATAGAAATTTGAAAAAAGGACTCAAATACTATTTAAATTACTTTTTTGCTGACATGGGTGTGGCTCAAGGCAATTGGCTTTTAACATTCTTTTAAATCTAAGGTTTTTATTGCTTTTAAATTTGTTTTTTTATAATTAAATGTTCAAAAGGTTAGACTCATAAATAATGTTTTTTTCTTATTATTAAATAAGGCATTATTATTGATTTTGTGTGAGTTTTTCCTTATTTGTTTTCTTTTTAAAGTTTCTTTATGTTTTATTATTACTTTTATTACTTAGAATAGTCCATTAATTACTCTAATTTGTTTTTGCTTATTATTAGATTATTTATATTTATTTATTATTATAAATTCTATCATATCTTAGAATAGCCATTTACTATCTTCTTTTTCTATTATATTTGTTTACTATAATTTATTTTTCTATTGTTTATAACTACATTTATATTAAGTTTTTTTTTTCCCAAGTTTTAAGAATTATTAAATGATTATAAATACAAAAGGTTATATATTTTATACTTTAATTTTATTTTTTAATCTAAAATGAGGCTTACGCCTGCCTCGCCTCTCTCGAAGAAAACGCCTCGAGGCTGCCTTAAGCCTTTTAAAATATTGTATGCGCATCAACTTAAACTTTTGGTGTTGGTGGTCAGTATAAATTCCTAAACAAAATCTTTTTTATAGATATTAATCTTAACTGGGATGTGTTTTTGGAGAGGATGAAAATGCACGGGAACTAGAATTCTCGCCGGAATCTTCTCACTTCTGCCAGAATTTTTCTAATAACAAAAGTTTTCTGTAAGGTTCCCCTTTCTTGAGAATGCATCGTGCTTCAATACTAAGGCGTGTAAGGCTTTTCCTATTTGGAAAAGGAGTCCAGCTAGTATTATCGTGAAGGCTTCTCTAGTTTTGGCTAACACCTAACAGAAGGAGAAAGACAAAACAATGGTGGAGAAAGAATGTACGAAAATATTGAAATAATAAATGGAAATATAGCATCCACGGCTGACCAGTCATTTATAGGACAAGCAGAGAAACAATGAAAGAAAATATTTAAAACTAACCTTTGCTGAGCATTGGATTGCATTGCTACAATCAAGACCCACAATCTGCAATAAATATAAAACATTACAAACTTAATTTATGCAAAAACAAAAATGAAGATGTAAATTGTTTTAAAGTAGGGAAAGTTTTCTCTAAACAGTTTCTTTTATTTTTTTATTATTAAAGGGATAGAGACTCAAGTTTGTAACGGAAAATACACTTTTGGTTATGGTGGTCAGCCATACTCCTAAATACCCCACAAACCCTATTAAATAGCACAATCCCTACCCAACAAAAAAAAAACTTCGCTTCACACAAAAATAAGGATTGAGAAGAAATTTCTCGATCGTTTCTCTGCAAGTCCAATGTGTCGAAAAAGAGACATGGGACAACATGGGAAAAGTAACAATTCCAAAACAGCCTATCAAAAGTATTAGCCGTCCCGTGGATAATCTATGAAACAAGAAATTGAACCTTCTTTGAAACTTTAATCTTCCATAGACGAAAGTTGATATCATTCACTCTTCCCTCAACTAAACATTTTTTACCCTATTTTTCTGTATTTGGGTTTTATTGCTATTTCTTTTCATCTTTTCTTTCCCTTCTTCGGTTATTGTATCTCTACTTCTTTTTCTTTTCATACACTTAACTAAAAGTTTATCTTTTGTTTCCAAAAGCCATGAAGATGGGATGGACTGATTTCCATATCTCTGGATAAGAATTTGTACCTTTCATTTCTTTTTTTAAAAAAAAGTTAAACAGAAGTTTGAATTATCCAATTGTTCTATCCTTGACAGTATTTACATTGACATTATCAGCATAAATCCATGATCAGAGTATTTTAACTTAACAAAGGACAGTATTTCAACTTAAAACAATTTTTTTTATGTATACCAACCTCTTCAATCTCCTTCGTGACACGATGTGGGTCAGCACCTGGAAGATCAATTTTATTCAAAACCTGCAACATATTGTATATCAATAACTCATCAATCTAAGAATTACATTCAAATGCAACATCAAAGTATTAACAAAAAGTTAAATAAACAGAAAGCAGGCACTAGGTATGGATACAAAAGTCAAGCAGACCATATCATTTTCTATAAACACTAGAAATAATAAAATTGATAGGCACTAGGTATGGTTTGTAATTTAATTGTATGTGTTTATTATATTTTTCTCACAAGTAATGATGAAGAAGGTTTGGTTGATTTTTTTTTGGACAAGATAAAAAAAGAATAATGCTCAAAGTACAATCTTCAAAGAAGATAAAAGAAGAACAAAAGAAAAGCAATTCAACAAAAATACAAGAAAAAAAAGGATAAAAGTAAGAACAATGTCTTCTTTTCTTTTCTTTTTTTTGAAAACAAACAACTTCATTAACTAAAACGAGATCTTACAACCTAACTTCCCGAATGAGGCAAAACCCCTAACGGGGACAATCTCCCAAAAATGATAGTGGCCCCGAACCACAAATTGGAAGGTGGCCAACCAAAATAAAAAGAACCACCCATAAACATAATCAAAATCAACGAAAAACCAAGTCGAAACCAAGACCTTAACTAATATGGAACACAGTGATTCCAACGAAGGTCGAACTAACATCGCCATCACCATAATGGTTGACTTTTGATGAACTTTGGGGAATAATCCTTGGAGCGTAAGAGCTACTAAGGTACACGACTCCGCCAAAGTTTAAAATGGGGGGTTTGATCCCATAAAAACCATCCATTGCCCCGAAACGACCAATACATACGCTGATTCTGAATACCTTTATCAACTAGCTCCCCGAAGGACTGTACCAACAAAAACCGACACAACTTACCCCTAAAAAACAATGCTAATACTGCATCTAACCTTACTAGCAAGGAAAAAAGAAATAAAGCCTACTAAAATAAAAATCCACACAACAAATCCATTAACAAATCATATCCAAACAACAACTAAATTAAAAGAAACTACATTAAAAATAAACCACCCTTCCAAAAACCTCGAGTCAGCCCCATTTTTCAAACCACCATCTAAACCTACTAAGAAAATCCAATAACTCATATGTGCCCACTTCGTTCTAATGGCCACATTGCCCCACACTAACCTCCTGAAAAACCCACAAACCCACTTCTCAACCCACACAATCCCATGCAAACTTTCAGCCAAACTTTGCTTCCCTTGAAAACTTCCATCTGCAAAATTCGGTAAGGCACGTCCTTTCCAGCGAGAAAGACATGACTCCACGAAGATTCATGACGATCGTACATTCGTCGTTCACAGCCACCGGCATCTTCCTTAGAGCAGGTAAAAACTGCTTTGTGTGTGTTTTCTTCAAAGTTAACACTCATACCTCCTCTCGCAGCACTCAATTTCTCAAGGAAAAATAGATATCATTTTTCTTCTCCATCTCCCATCCACGCTGCTCTCTCATCTTCCCTTGATCGAACGGGGTGCTTCCCTTTGTCTTTCCACGTTTTCGTTTCATATACCTTCATATCTAGCTCAACAGCCACCGATACCGCTCTTGACTGAGACTCTCTCTCACGTCCAAGGGAGATTCCACCTTGCTTCCATGGCGCCTTCCCCCTTTAGCTTCTCTAACCTTCATGTGGCTCCTGGAAAGTTTCGATCTAGCTCTCTAAACAGCTCTACACGAGCTCTACCTCTGCTGCTCACTTTGGAGCCCTCTGATCGCCCACATCCGAACTTCCCAAGAAAGCCCGTCGGAGTCACGTAACACACACCATGGTGCTCACACACGTCCACGAGTAAACCTCCATCAAAGTTGTCTCAGAGCCCAGAGAGGCTCCTTCTCATCAAGTAAGAACAATGTCTTAAAAACATAAACAACAGAAAACTAATGAAATCAAGGAAAGCACGCAAATTAAGGTGAATACTTGCAAGTGAGTTTCAAATCAAAGACTTGGGAGTCATAAAGTATATTTTAGGGATGAAGATTGCAAGATATAAAAAATAATAATCAATGGAAATAGATTATTGACTTACTTCAAGCGATAAGTTTACTTGCCAGTTGTTGACAGATACTCTTATCAAATTGAATTTGAAGTTACAAAATGCAAAAGCTAAATAAAAGGCGAAAGAATAGCTCGCTTTGTGCTCAACAAACGGCTCCGTAAAATACAAAAGCTAAATAAGTAAAGGACAAAGACATACCAAAGATTTGTTGGTAGATTGATTAGTTTTTACTCACTTGTTCAAATATAGAATTTGCAGTAAGTATAGTGAGTCAATTTATGCATTTACTAGGACCCACTCATTTTGAAGTTATCTATAGAATTCTAAGATATTTGAAAGAAATCGAGGTAAAGGTATATTGTAAAAAAAAACAAGACCATTTTCAAGTTGAAGCGTACATTGTTGCAGATTGAACTAAAAGACCTATTGATAGAAGATCTACTTTAAGCTATTTTGTTTTTGTCGAAGAATTTCTTTTTTTAGATGACCCGAGAACTTGGAGCTTTGCTCCTCTAAACCCAAGGGCAACATTGGCCCGTGCCTAGACTATGGTATAGGGATACATGGTAGGACTGGAAGTGAAATTGGGGGTCGCTTGGGAGAAAATTTATTTATATGACATAGTAAGAAACAAAATGTGGTAGCCAAAGAGTAATGTTGAAATATAATTTAGAGCCCTATCACATGAAATTGTGAAGATATATGGTAAGGGTGTACAAAAAACCAACAACTCGAACTACCCAACCCAAATCGTAAGAGTTGGGTTGGATTATATTTTCCTTTGAGTTGGGTTAGGTTGGATTATAATTTTATTTGGGTTCGGTTGGTTCTCGGGTTGGTAAATTTTTTGTTCGTTCAACTCAACACAACCAAGAACTAAGAATAAGGTTTATATATATTGTTGAATTATTTACAAAATCGACATATATGTGTGTGTGCAAGATTAATTAACAGTATATGTTTTTATGTTTTTAGCATGTTGGTAGGGAGCATGTACTAACAATATGGGCATCTTAGATTTGAATCTAGTATCATGCAATTTTTCTTCATTTTTTATAGATTCGTGAGCTATGGGTTAGATCTTAAAGAGGAAATAGGAGATAAACACAACCTGACAAACCAACCCAACTTTAAAAATATATGGGTTGAGTTAGGTTGCTCTAATACATACGGATGGATGGGTTGGCAAATTGAACAACCCGAAATTTTGGGTTGGTCCAAAAAATCATCCTAACCCAACCCAACTCAAACCATGTACACCCAAATTTTGTGATATTTTTTTCTTATTTGATAAATATTTTTTCTTCTATAAAAGAGGACTTTATATTTGATTCAATTAAAAGAAGAAATACAATAATTTTTATTTCATCCAAAATTCAAGTGGTTCAAAGACCGCTGGACAACCTTGAAAATTCGTAGACCAAACTTATAAAAAAAATATATGAATAATTGAACATTGTCGAAAACAAACGAAAGAATACAAAAGGAAACAAAATAATCAATCCCACAAAAAGAGAGATAAATAATTAAGGAATGAGACTTCATTCAAGTAAAATCAGACCAAATTTATAATTAACCTAAAAAAATCTAAGAAGAGCATAGCCAGCCAAAACTATTCTCGTCATAACTATCAAGTAAAGCAAATGTGCACCAATAGCAAGAGATATAAGTATAGTTCAAAACGATAAAACATACAGGAATAATCTCTAGGTTGTTCTCCAGAGCCAAATAGACATTTGCCAGTGTTTGTGCCTCCACACCCTAATAATGATTTGCATACGAGTTAAACTAAACAAAAGATAAATATAAGTTTAGGTATGACAAAAAAAAAATCGCGATGCACTACCAAATAGTGCCCAGAAGATGCACAGATGTCCTACATATGTAGCAAAAATTGGAAGACAAAAACTCAACCATAGCTTAGACAAAGCAACCAGCTAGAATTTTTTTTTTTTTTTTTTTTTTTTTTTTTTTAAAAAAAAAGCAACCAGCTAGAATGATTTACCTGTGAGGCATCTACAACAAGGAGAGCACCTTCACAGGCAGCAAGAGATCGAGAAACCTATCAAAGAGAGAAAGTTAAATGAAGTTGGAATAAAAATGAAAAGTAAGGTAAGGTATTAATCCCATAATTTTTTTTTTATAGGAAACAAATACTTGTCACTGTTTAAATAGAACACTAAAGCTATAATTACAAAAAGGTTGAGACCTTTTACTCCAAAATAAAGCTAAATGAGTAATGGAATCAATAAAAGAGTTAGAAGAGAACTCCTTGTCTTTGAAGAGCTTGTCATTACGGGTCATCAAAATCTACCAAAACACAACAGCAAGGAAATTGTGCCAAAGGGTCTTAGCTTCATCTTTGAAGGGGTGTCCACACCATAAGTATACCAATAGGTCATGAGTCTGGAGGGGGAGAGGAGTATACCAACCAAAGGTCGATAACAAATAAAACCAGTTATTTGAAGCATAGGTGGCAGCCGTGCAGATTCCAAATAAGAGGCTCTGGTTCTCAAAATCCTTCAAACAGATAAGGCACCAATTAGATGATAGTGCAGCCCATGGACACTTTTTATGCACGACATAATTAGTGTTAACACAGCCATGGCTAAGCTCCCACAAGAAAAATACAACCTTTTTTGGGCATTTGTTACTCCACAAAGCCAGAAAGAAATCTTTGTTTACATCCTCACAATTAGTAGCAACATTTCTAGTCAAGGAGGAGGAAGAGAAAATGCCATTGTTTCTTTTTTGGGAGAAGAAACAATTTCATTGATGTATGAACTTACAAAAGAAGAGTGAAAACCCACTAGTGTCTTGGCATCGGTCATAACTAGGTGTTGGTTTATGTTAATTTTAGTATAATAGTATTTTTATCTTTTTAATTATGTTTTCCTTTTAGGATTAGGTTAAATCTTATTTTCTCCTTTTATATTAGGTATTATCTTTTCCTTTTATGATTAAGTATTATCTTTTCCTTTTATGATTAGGTTATCTTTTGTAGTCTATTTAAACCCAATGTTGGGTTCATTATTAAATGAAGAATTTGAATTTCATCTTTCAACACTAGGCTTAGGTGTTAATACACTCACACCTTTCAAAGCACGCAAGTCATCTCTTCCAACAAAAGCACTATTTGACTGTAATACTGACTGATCCTGGGAATTAACCTCCGTACGTTGGAGCCTTCGATATACATCGTCAAAGGCCGGGAATTCGGTCCTAGAGAGAACCTAAGGTCTTATCATCGCATATTTAGGAGCGAGACCTTTGATAAAACTGATAACCCCCATCTTTTCTCTTTGAGTCTGTTGTACTTGATATCAGCATCAAATGGCATAAGGGAATTCAGTTCATCATTATTCTTCTTATGCTTCATGTAATAGGCCATTAATAACTAGTCCTTCTGTTTTGCATGAAAGTATAACGTGCAAACGTCACACACCTTCGTGACTTGTTCTTTCCCTGAATATAGAAATTCGAAGTACCCCAGAAGTTCTTTCACACTATTTCAATGACTTATTAGGTCCACCACCTTGTCTTCTATGGAATTCTTGATCTGATTGTACAAACGAGCATCTTCTCGAGCCCACGCCTTTTTCTTCAATTCATTATTGGGTGGATCTTTATGTATATAAATTATGATCCTCGATCTCATTACTCAACAGATGGAACCGAATATTTTGTCCCCAATCTTGATAATTGGAACTATTCAACTTATGCCTAATGATTTTCATCAAGTGAGAAATCACTGGTTTGCTTATTTTCAACCATAAATATCAACTAACAAAAACAAACAACTAATATTCTAAGAAAAAAAAAAGATCTGAAATGCAGTAGAAAATACCCAAAAAAAAAAAGCTCTAAACGTCAAACCCAAAACTTACTAGAGCCAAAAATTGAAAACAAACTACACGGGCCTGTCGTAGACACCCTCGCACACAAAACCCACTCGAAACTGCATAAAAAAAACTCTCCACGTGATCTCACGCGTCGTCGTTGTCGACGGCGCACATTAACTTTCGGCGGCGCATGTGATGTTATCTGTCGTCTATTGGTGGTGATTTTCGAGTATGTCATAGATCGGCAAGTGGGCTATCCAATGATGTCGGCGGTGTGGATCAACTCCGGTGGAAACGGCAGCACCAATCTAACAGTAGCGGTGGTGATAAACCGACTTCTAACAACTATGCATGACAGCAGTAGTGTCTAACGATTCTGAACCCTTTTGGCAGAGATGACTTGGTACCCTAACCTTGTATTTTTGAAAAAAAAACCTAGATGCCTTTGATACCATGTAAACTATATTGGGATTGAATAGTCGTTTTTCTTTATTCATAGAGGCAAGGCCGGTATAAAGGAAATACAGCAGTAAAACCTAGCTACTAATGGGCACAAGGGGTCTAGTACTAGAAATACAGTTAATACATAAATATATACAATTGCGCAATAACTCTAACACCTATGATACTTTTTTATTATGAGAACCTATTGTTATGATAATCACCCATCAACTCAAAAGTTTTATTGATGGGTTATGGTAAATATAATTATATCAATGGTTTAACAACTGAAATATATAAAACCTATGTCTTCTTATATAGAAGAAAATCCAACTAAAATGAAATGAAAGAATAAAGACAATAAAAACTAAATATTGACAACTAATATTTACACACACAACTATAAAGAGGTTAGAAATTCCAACATGCCTTTCTAACACTAGTCTTCCCCTCACGCTATCAACAATGGGATCCCAACAAGGTAGTCATTCAAATGCAATTATAACTTCCTGAAATCAAGACTTGGATATAATTACCTCATAAGAAAAGTCAACATGACCTGGTGTATCAATCAAATTCAAGCAATACGCTTCATTGTTATACATGTAACGCATTCGAGCTGCCTGTCAAATTAAGTATTTCAGAACAAATAACACAAATTAAGTGTAAGAGTATTGGATAGAATTAGAATAAATGCATGAAATGAATATGAAGGGACCTGTAGTTTAATTGTGATGCCTCTTTCTCTCTCCAAATCCATGTTATCAAGAAACTGTTCCTTCATTTCTCTTGTGTGGACAGTACCGGTGATCTGAAGCAACTTATCGGCGAGAGTTGATTTACCATGGTCAATGTGCGCAATGATGCAGAAGTTTCTGATGTGCGGCGTGGGAACCTTTAAGAGTCGATGCTGGCCATGTTTGGCAGGGTCGAAACAAAAGACCTTGGCTGCTCTGGTTGCTGCAGCAGTTGAAGAAGAAGAAGGAGAAACTGGAAGTGGCAGTGTTGGGCAATGGAAGAGGCTGTTGTTTCTTCTTAATTGGAAAACACGACGATGCTGTGTGCATGTGGATAAGAGCGGCGCGGAACACAGCTCTGCCGCCATTCCGCCAAACCCACCCCAATTGCTTCTTGACCCTTCACTATTATGTATTATGTATTCCAAACCTCCTCTGCGTTGTTTGCAGCCACATAAATTCGGCCCTTTATTTTTCTCAACTCACAGCTCTACCCTTCTTCCCATTTCTCTCCCACCTCTTTTCTCCATAATATGGTTTATAACTTTCTCTATAGCTCAGCGGCATTAATGTACCCCCAATAACTAAGAAATCATGAGTTCGAGTCTCCTCGCTTCAATGTTATTAAAACAAATAATCAAGATGTCTACATACATCATTCGGTGGTATTGATAAATACGAAAAGAATGATGTAAGATTTTCTTTTTACATCATTTTTATGTCGATTGATCAAAAAAAATTTCACCAGTCACTCCGACCGATCAAATAATCGATTTTGTAAATGATGAAACTAACACCAACCGATTTTTTTATGAAACCGACTGACCGACATCGCTTCAATTGGTTTTGGTCAGTTGGATCGGTTTTAGACTTTTTCGTAAATACCTTTAGGTGGGACCCTCTAGGACAAACAATAAGAGGAATTTTAAGAACTTAATGAAAGATAAAATTGTTGCCTTTAGGGCAAAAGAGTCAAAGAAATCAAGATGCTGATGAAAAGTGTTTTCATTGCAACGAGGTGGGATATTGGAAGAGTAATTGTCTCAAGTGTTTTGACGAGAGGAAGAAGGAAGGTAAATGTGATTTACTTGTTCTAGAATCGTGTTTAGTGAAAAATACTTCCAACGGCTGGATCATAGATTCAAGAGTCACTAATCATATATGTTCCTCTTTTCAAGAAAATGACTCTTGAAGACAACAAGAGCCTGGAAATATGGTATTGAAGGTCGGCACAGGGGAAACTGTTTCAGCCGTAGCTGTATAGGAAGCGTCAAGTTGTTTTCCAATAATTGTTATTTGAGTTTAGTGAAAGTGTATTTGGTTCCTCGTATTAAAAGGAAACTTATTTCAGTTGCTTGTCATGTTGAACAATATATTCATTTGAAATTAGTATTGATAGAATGTTTATTTCCAACAATGGTTTACATATTTGTTCATCTAGCAATGAAAACAACTTGTATGTGCTAAGGCTATTGGCTCACAAGACGCTTCTGAGTACGAAAATGTTTAAAACACCTAAAACAAAAACGAAAAGACCAAGGAATTCTACAAAAAGAACACGTATATTTGGCATCTAAAGCTAGGTCATATTAATTTCAATAGAATTGAAAAGTTGCTTAAAAGTGGCTCTCAAAGCGAGTTAGAGATGGATGCTTTACCAGTTTGTGAGCCTTGCTTAGAAGGGAAAATGACAAAAAAGCATTTTAAGGCATATGGTCATAGAGCAAGTGAACCTCTAGAGTTCATACACTTAGACCCCTATAGCCTGATGATCGTAAATACTATAGGTAATCATGAATTCTTCGTCTCTTTTATAGACGATTGTTTGAGATACATGTATCTCTACCTAATGCATCATAAGTCTGAAACTCTTGAAAAGTTCAAGGAGTTCAATGCACAAGCGAAAAACTTTATATGTAAGAAAGTTAAAATACTTTCGATCGGATCGAAGCAGAGATTATATGGATTTGGATTTCAAGAACTACCTGTTAGAATATGGAATCACTTTACAACTCACGACCCCTGAAACTCCTCAACAAAACTAAGTTTCAGAAAAGAGAAATAAAACCCTATTAGATATGGTTCGGTATATGATGAGTGTTGGAGCTCTGCCAAGTTTTGTTTTGGGGATATGCATTGTATGTCTTGAACATAGTTTCTTCTAAGAGTGTCTTAGAGACTTTGCATGAGATGTGAAAAGGTCGTAAAGCGAGTTTACGACACTTTATAGAATTTGGGGTTGTCCAACCTACGTGCTAAACACCAATTCAAAGAAGTTAGAACCACGATCCAAGTTATGCATATTCGTAGGCTACCCATGAAAATGAAATGAGGGTACTTTTATTGTTCCGACGAGAAAAAAGTATTTTAGTCGACAAATGCAACGTTCCTAGAAGAGGGTTATGTTAGAAACCATAAACCTCGTAGTGTTATAATGTTAAAAGAGTTATCATCTGATGAAGTTACTAATACTGCAACACAACTTGTTGGGAGCACTGCAACAAGAGTTGTTGGCGGAGGTTCAACAAAAGTTGTTGCCTATAGATCAACCAGAGTTGCCGATAGGTCGACATCAACGGTTGTTGATACAAATTCAACAAGAGTTATGGATAATTACATTGTATATAAGGGCTAGATACATCCTAGTCAGGAGCACCTCGACATAGTGGGACAGATAGAAATTCTTCCGAATGCTACATGGGTTTAGTGGAAGCTCGAGATGTCATAGTTGATGACATTGAGGATCCGTTGTCCTTTAAAAATGGAATGAAAAAATGCTTACAATGAAGAATTGATTAAAGCCATGAACCTCGAAATAGAGTTGATGTACTTCAATTCGGTCTGGGAACTTGTGGATCTTCCAAGTGGGTTAAGTCCCATTGGGTGAAAAAATGCATCTACAAGAGGAAAAGAGGCGTAGATGCAAAGGTACATACTTTTAAAAGCAAGATTGGTAGCAAAGGGTTTCACGCAAAAAGAAGAAGTGGACTTTAGAAACACTTTTCTCACCTGTTGCAATGCTAAAGTCGATTTACTTCCTCATGTCCATTGCCTTATATTATGACTATGAGATATGACAAATAGACATAAAGACCGCATTCTTGAATGATAATCTGGAGTAAACCATTTACATGAGTCAACTAGATGGGTTAAGATCCAAGGATCAAGGGCAAAAGGATTGTAGGTTGCTTAAATCCATTTATGGATTAAAGCAAGCATCAAGATCTTGGAATATAAGATTTGACACTGCATTCAAATCTTATGGATTTGAGGAAAACATTGATGAACCTTGTGTACACAAGAGAATCATAAAAGGAAGAGTAACTTTCCTCATATTCAGAGTATAATAGGATATTTCACTGATATAAAAAATTAGTTGGCAGATCAATTCGAAATGAAAGATTTGGGAGAAGCACAACGGGGATCCAAATTATAAGGGATCGGAAGAATAAATTGCTTGTCTTGTATCAATCATGTAAAACTTCATGTTTTACGCGTTTCTTTTAGTAAACCTTTTTTTTTTTTTTACATTCTTTTAGTAAACTCTTTGCAAATGTTTTAAAGGGATTCCCGCAAAATTCATGTTTTTTTTATTATTTTAATAAAATTGAGTTGTTTATTCTATAAATCTCTTTCTTATTAGTTGTAACTAATTGAGAAAATTTGGCATGCATGGTAATTACCCAATCTAGTTGGAATTTTTGGGTTGTTACAAAGAGAGCCACAAACACTAAATGGAGGTACTCTAAAGTAAGACGATAGTCAAATATCGATTTTCAAGATCGAAATGAAAATAGACTACAACCAATCAACCAAACCAACATACCACCAACCATTTTCAGAGTCCACAATTTTTTAAGATTACTTGAAATTGCTTTAAATAAAATTTAAAAATAATTAACCTTTTTTTTTTTCTTATTATTTTTTTGAGACAATATTTCTTGGAAAAATTGCCCAAACCACCATTGAATAATGAGGTTCGTAACAATTACATTCTTAAACTTTCAATTTGATCGATTACCTCTTGAAATTTGATTAGTATTGCAATAAACCTCTTAAAGCTTAATTTAGATGGATTGTCATTTATATCAAAGTTGTCTTCTTCAACCTCTTACCACTCTACGACACCTGCGGCTAAATTCAACCACCTCCGCAATGGGCCATATAAACCCTAAATCCTAAATCAATTAGTTTTCCTGCTGCTAAACTGCATGAAGGGAGAAAAAACCAATAGCCATAACTTAACATTTCTAGACCTGTCATTAACAATGTCGATGAAGAAAATCAACCTAGTTTACCGCTGCAATCAGCATTATTAGTAAAAATCGTTGTGGTAACAATAATGGAAAGCTTAGTTATCTTATTTTATTTTATTTTATTTTTTTAATTTAAGGGGCTGATTGAACATATTGGAAATTCAAGTATGTTGTGGTTAAATAATGTATTTTGCAAAATTTAGCTATTTTCTGGAAAACGGAACAAAATGGTCACATTTCTCAACACAATAAAAGCACAAAAATGACACTGCTATTGAGATATGAACAGGAACAGATGTATAACATTGTTAAAATATCTGAAATATACTTGCTACTGTAAGGTTCACAATGCATAAGTTGAGTAAAGAGCTCCCTATCAGCCTGCCAAGAAAATCTAAATGACTAATACATCATCCATCCCTTCCTTGCTGCTTGCTGGGACGAGAAAATGTGTTTCAACAATACAATCAAAGAGTTGAAGTTTGAAGTTTGAAGTTGAAGTTGAAGTTGAAGCAGCTGTTTATGTTCAATTCTGAAATGAAGTGATATTAAAGGTCAATTGTAAAAGTAAGGAGGATTTTGATAGTGGGGTGGCTGAAGTCCAGGCAAAGAGCCCGTCGTTTGAGTACTGCTGCTCTTGGGTGCATCACTTTCGAATACAGCTGCATCAGCAAAATGATATAGATCGATATGATTGCTTGCTGTGTATCCCACGAACCCCTCTATGGCGGGTGGCACAGGGGTACGCGTTGTCGTTGTAAGTGTAGGTATTACTTCTTGATAAAAGCTTTGCCCTGCTGATTTATCTTTGAAAGCAAACTCATGGGGGGTCAGTTCCATTTTGTAAATGGAAGCCCCATTGTTGTCCCTTCCCCTTAGGAATGAGCCAGCATTGGAGATACTACCACCGATTTCATGCAAGGACGAAGCAATCTGGTAATTACCTAACCGAGCAGCACGCCCACCATCCAATAACTTTTGTGGCCCTGAACTACTACTACTACTAGTACTAAAACAGCTCTTGTCCTCTAAAAAAGTAGTTGCAGTTTGATCCAACAAGCCATTGACTGGATAAGACATAACAGAAGATCCTCCTTTACTTGCTGCCATCCGCGATCGCTTTATTTCCTGACTCAGATACTTGTGCTTGCAAGCTTCATTAGTTTTTCTCTTCATACTGGCATTATCTTCCGTTCTTTTCTCAAGTTCAACAATGTCCTTCTCCAAGTTTTTTATCATTTCGTGAATTTTCCATCCAGGAAGAGACTTCACAGGATCCAGCTTGTGATCTTCCAAACATTTGAGAACGTATTTCAGAGATGCTAATTTCTCTTCATTCACTCGTTTCTGACAAAAAGCATCAAACGGTATACAAGTAGTTTCAATAAGAGGCAGATGAAAAGAATAAATGATGTAGGAGCACAATTTGCAGCAATAAAACTCGAAAAAGTAATACATTCACTGAGCAAACACTTGATAACATAACACAGTACCTTGATTGCCAAAAAACAAATACAGCCTTAAATAACTACTACAAAGTAACCAAACTATATAAAAAAAAAAACTAGATACTAACAGAATATATATATATATATATATATATATATATTTTAAACTATACTTTTTTTAGATATGAAAATTAGCTAATTTAATAAATAAAAGAAATTGGGAAAGACGATTGAATGAACGAGCTATAATTTATAAAGGCTAAATTAATGCCCATCTAAAACCAAACGATATTGAAATTTTTATCATGACTAACTGCAGAAGGTCGAGATAAACCATACCAGTTGAATGGTTGAACCTCGTACTTCAATTATTCTTTTTTTCCACGTTTCATCACACTCTTGGAGAAATGACAACAGAATTTCCTGTGGTGGAAATAAATCCTCCAAACCAAAAGCATAAACGATATCAACAGCTTCAACATTCATACTGTTCTTCATCATCCCTTTTATAATTTCTATTATATAATAGACAATCAGCCAAATGAGAATGAGAATATTGATCTAAATCAGCAGAGGCAATCAAATATGTGCCAATCAGACTCCAAGGTTGAGCAATTGAAGTCTTCAATATATTACCATTGGTGCATTTACCAACTTACAGAATACCTGAAAGCCGACTTATTAATTGTCAAGAAAATGAAATTTAAAGTTCGTTAGCTTTATTTCTATCCTTTTTTATAGGAAACAAAAACTGATGAGATGGAATTATAGAAGAGTCTAGCTCTATCATAAGGTTCCCTCAATCACTTGAGTCAATTAAATATCAATGATGTAAGTTGTATTTGATAAAGGGTAGGTTACACTTACATAGCCTTTAAAGGGGACTAACCAACTAACTACCCTATGGTGTTCACTAACTATTGGATCTGGATCATATCAAATTACAAAAAGATAAAAGAGCAGTAAATTCAATTCCCAATCCAAAAGAGGTTTACATTGAACACCTTTAATTGGAGAAAAGAGAATCCATGCTATAGCTCGGCATTGAGGACAGTTTTCACACCAAGTGAGGCCCTGTTATTCCCTCGAACTAACAGGAAATTTGAGGGAATAACGCTAGTCTGTCCGCTCATCATTAAGAAATATTGGGCGTGCATTGTTCAGGTGGCGATGGACAAGGAGCCATGCCCATCTATGTTAGCAAGGATCCAATCTTATTTTAAATGAAACAACTAGCAATAGCATTCATTAAGCTTGGAGCTATAAATTCAATTGAAATGTAGATAGAAATAGAAGCCCTAGAGTAAACTCCAAAAATAAATATACAATGTCCATGAGAATTATCCCAAGTCCTACCCAACCAAACATCAAGAGGAATAGCTCTGACACCAATCTTCCAAATCAGTTTCACCCTTCCCAGCTCTAGCAATTATCAGGAGAAGGTTTGGAAGAATTTGTAAAAGCCCAAGAGATGGGCAAGAAACACTCATCAATGGCACTTTATGTTTTTTTTATATCTGTGAGTGTCTGGGTCAGCTTATGTGCATCTCGACTATACCCTACAACATTTGAATGTCAAGGAAACTGAAAATTAATTTCTAAGTAGGTGTACACAATGGATTGAACCCATCAGTTGTCAACGACACTTTATCTAATAAGCAAGGAACTAGTTTTTAATGATAAGCAACGTATCAGGCATAGCAGCAACATAATGAACAAATGTAGAGTCAGATATAATAAGAAAACGAGAAAGCAAAACATTATTTTTCTTTCTAAATAGATGATAGACAAGGGGAAAGTGTATTTTGGAAGTGTTGGAATGAATTACGCACCAGGAATGCGTGTAAGAAAGGCATGGGAACGGCGAAGGGCGGTGCATATTCCCTTAGAATGACTACTGGATCGTAAGAGATCCCTTAAATCATGGTTGGTAAATAGAGCAGGAATCCCAAAAGAGGCTAGAAAAAAAAGCAAACCGCAGGCATCTATTACGTCGGTAGCCTGACAGGAACCACATTCAGTGACAATTCTTTTTCTCCAGGCCGTGGCAGCAAGGTAAGCTTCGACCTTGAAGGAGGGTTCCATCTGGGTTTGTTGGTAATTTTCAGGCTCCGCTGCGCCTGAGAGCAGAAAAAGCTCTAAGATGAGGACGGAGGCTTGCCTAGCAGTGATCATGGGAGAATCCTTGGTGTAGGCCTTCCTGCCCTGAAGATAAAAGCGGCCAATGCAATCGAACACGAGTTTGGCTGGGTTGGGAGCGCGTTTGAGAGCCACAGGAACCTCATGGCGGAGGCTAGCTCGGTCCGACAGATGAGAAACAATGTACTTGCGGAGGCCGCGGCTGCACATGGTTTCGCACAGATGAGAAAGAGAGGCCGAGAATGATTCTATGGATTCCTTTCCCTCAATTTTTGAATCTTCCACTTCCACTGATAGCGCTTCTTGTTGAGAGTTGGATAGGGACATAAGTTGTTTGTTCCGTGCGCCTATGGCGTCGTCAATAAAACCTAGATGCTCCTGCAATTCTTTCAAACGCCATTGGAATGCATTAATTGCACTCGAAAGCCTCCCAAGTTCATCAACATATGCTATTTCAACAAATTTATCTTCCTCGGGCTCCGATTCCGATTCCGATTGCAGTTTTAGTGGTGAACTGGTTTTCTTTTCCGATGCCTCTGGCTCTGAATGTTGTTCCTCCTTCACGGCTTCAACTGCTGCTGTAGCCATGGAAACATTCGCCATCAGTAATGAGGTTTCCTTCGGCTTAGAAACATTTTTCTTCTCGATCATGGGGAAGAAGAAGAAACCATAGTCACTATTCAGAACTTGAATGTGAAAGACGTTTTAGGTTAAGTGTTTGGATGAGAAATGCTACACAATTAGGAGAGGCGTTTGTGAGGGGATTATAATAATATCCCGTTTGAATATATTTGTTTATGGATCTAGCGCTCTTTGTTTTCCATATTTAAAGATGATTTGTTCGAAGGACTTATTAATTCTTATTCGAAAATTTACATTTAATCAGTTTTTATTAATTTTTTTTTATACATTTAAAAATAATTCTTCATTTCTAACAGTTCATTTTTAATCATTCATTTTTAACTATTCAATCATTTTTTCACATGTGACATTACTATTTCGATGTCTCCGTGGATGGGCGTGGTTATCTTTGTTTAAAAAAAAAACAACTCAATCATTTTTAATTATTCATTTCAAATCAATCAAAATAATTCATTTTTAATCATTCATTTTTTTACTACTAAAAATAACTACTCATGTTAAAATTTACATCTCTCCCCTATACAAATCTACATCCAAACAAATTTTTGACTAAAACTCCTAATTTTTAACTACTCAAAATAATTCCTTGAACTAAATCTTATCTAAATATGATAAACAAATACCCCTAGGGATCTTCTAACATAAACAAATACCCTAGGGATATTCTAACAACCCGACCACTCGAATAATTCGAATCAACTCAATCCATTTTGACGAGTTGAGTTGGGTTAAGAAGTATTTTGGGTTGAGTTGTGTTTAAATTAATGATTTTTTCATGAGTTGCGTTAGGTCAAAGATTGACATAAATCTAACTTGAGCCTACTAACCAAATTAATTATTAAGTTTAAACAAGTTTTTTTTAACCTATAAGAGTGGTAGTGGCTCTCCATGTGACCTAAAACCGCCAAATATTAGGCCTAAATAATTTAAGTACTCAACTAAAAAAACAACGGTTAAAAAATTGGGGTTTCAATGTTTTTCAAAATTTATAATTTCTAGACAACTGTTGGGTACCACATGATACAATAATAAATATTGGGCCAAAATGAACACATTTATATAATAAAAAGAGATTTTAAGTTAGTTAAAAAATTATGGTTTTCGGGAAGTATTTTAGTCCATTATTTTGGAGTTTCAGTTTCAACTTTCGAGATGCATATTTTCTATTTTCGTGAAATGGAGTGGTAGGTTGATTCGAAAAAATATAATAACTTCTATCATAATAATACGCCCCCAAATACAAAAAATGTCATAACTTTTCTTGTTATTATTATCTACGATTTATAATAACTCATTCATTGTCGTGAATACATTTTGCAAATCAATATTATATCTTCTTTTTTTTTTTTTCTAAACAATCAATATTATATCATTCAAACTATACTTTTGTTGGCACAATTAATAAATATTATAAACTAATTAGCTCTAACAAAAAAATAGTTCAAAGTGCAAATTTCGTTTGAAACTTGATTAATTTCGTAATAAATATATTTTATATACATTCATTAAATGTATATAAAATATTTTTTTTTATCTTTAAAAAAAAAAAAATATCGATAAACTTTCAAATAATAAATGTAATACTCAATTACAAGTATATAAAAAAAATTGAAATTGAAAGTTTACCCTGAAAATAGAAACATCTCAGTATAACTTTGGATATTTTGTATAAAAAAAAAAAACATCAGGAGGGTATATAGACAAATTAAATTTAGTAAGAAAAAAGAAATTTGTCGTCGAAAACTGAAGGCGTAAAATATAGTGTTCCGTTTTGGAGTTGGGTTGTGGTACAATTTCCGTGGGCGAGCGCATAGCGACGGAGGGAGTGTCGCTTTGTCATAATTTCTGCAACAAATCAAAACCCAAATTGAACACTCAAATAATACTCTCTCTCAAACTTCCCGATCAAATGATGGATCCCAACCAGGTAAATTCACTAAATACTTTCAAGCTTTTAAGACCTAATTAACAAAATTTAATCTTAAGCTACTGTTGAAATGAAATTTTGGGTACCGAAGCATTGTTGTGTGTGTTGTGGTTATGTAATTAAAATGTGTAATTCCAAGTTTGAGGGGGAAGCAAATCATTGGCTTATCCTGAAAACACAGTGAGAATGAAATCCAGCAGCCAGAGAAGCAGAATCCAAATGAATGTGGTGGTTACAACAAACCTAACCTGCTCTTCAAATCCAAGAATCATAGAGAGAGAGTTTGATAATGGGCATCATGGCAAAGCTAAGGAGGCGCATCATTACACGTTACAGCAACTGCCAACAAGAGCATCCAGCATCCTTATTATGGTATGGGTGCCACCAGATTTATTGGTATATTCTTGTCTACACTCCTTGTCAAACTGGGTCATCAGCTTTTGCCATGCTCATCACTTGTGTATTCTTTTCTTACCAACATTCATTCATTCATTCATTCATTCATTCATTCATAGAACCTGTTCATTTTTGCTTCTACAGAGCTTACTGGCATCGAAGGGTGTTAATTGGACTTCTATAAGACCAGTCTACATCTATGGGCCATTGAACTATAACCCTGTGGAAGAATGGTTCTTCCACCGGTTGAAAGCGGGTCGCCCCATTCCAATCCCTAACTCAGGCATTCAAATTACACAACTTGGTCATGTCAGGGTCTGCATCGTTATGTCCTATTTATGCAACTGGAGCAAACTTTATGTCTGTTGTAGGTTGCCAGTCCGTAGAGATCCTCTAATGAGAAGACATTCACAGCCTTAATGTAAATAGTTTATAAAAAGAATTATAATTTCAAACATTTCTGTACGTTAAAGTAGCGGTCAGTCGAGATCAAATAAATAATCGACCATTTTTTATAACTGCAGGATTTGGCAAAAGCTTTTGTTCTGGTTCTTGGTAATGACAAGGCAAGCCAGCAAGTATTCAATATCGCAGGTGAAAAATATGTCACTTTTGTTGGGTTATCAAAAGCTTGTGCAAAGGTACTTTCTTGAATGCATAATCTGGATGCCACGACAATATTCATCGTTGAGCTATTGTCCTGTTATAAACCTCACAGGGTGGAGGATTTCTCGAGCCCGAGATTGTTCACTACAACCCAAAAGAGTTCGACTTTGGCAAAAAGAAGCCATTCCCTTTTTGTGATCAGGTAATTTAGTCAATATAATGATTAGTATGATGCAGCTTATCGGATTCTGATTGCTTAAATAGCACCAATGTGATTGTTATAAATGAAATGCAGCATTTCTTTGCATCGGTTGAGAAAACGAAGAGCGTGCTTGGGTGGAAGCCCGAATTTGATTTGGTTGAAGGTCTTGTAGACTCCTACAACTTGGACTTCGGCAGAGGCACTTTCAGGAAAGAGGCTGATTTCTCAACAGATGACATAATTCTTGGAAAGAGCATGGTTCTTCAAGCTTGAGGCATCCTTCTTTTTCATTTTTCTTGGTTGTTTGAACTCGTTTTCTACTCGATTTGAAGGGGTTAATCGACCGATTTCGGGTTGAGAAATGAATTTAGGACTGTTATATATATATGTATGGATGGAAATTTATTTGTGTTTTGGCCTTCAAAAGTGGCAAGCCATTTAGAGAAGCATTGGAATTGGGCCTTTGTCAAATCATTAGAGACATTCTTCATTCAAGCGTATCTGTATGAACTGGGAAACCCATTAATTTAAAATTAATTTCATAGGTTCATGTGAGGGCTGGTGGCAAGCTTTCAAAATTGATTTATGGACAAGTTTGAGTATGATTTTAGGGGGAAAAAAAACAATTTGTTTTATAACAGATTTATTTTTAAAATCAAAATACAATTTGTTTCAATACTATTGCTATTGAATAAATTAATTTTAGAATCAAAATACAAAGTAATTTCAGTCCTTCTAAAATGTCTCAAAAAACGAAATAGCACATAATAGAATATTCACAAAGGAAAAAAGTATAGTAATTTTGAATATAACTTGTCTCACTTGTGTCGCTGCAAAGCAAAAGTCAAAGCAATGTCAGTTGAAGAGTTGACGAATGGCTGAAACAATGCCACGCCTGGACTCGTAGCCTGGAATCGACGGCCATCCATCCCCCAAGCCCCTCAACGCTGGTGATCCAATGGCGTTGGTGAGTAGTCCTTTTATCTATCCATCTCTTGAAATGATTTTATCCATTTATTTTTGTTAACGCTTTTCAGTTGGTAACATGGAAGGAATTCCACAATTTTGAAAAGGTTAGAACATTCTGGATGGAAAAAGTTAAATCAGTTTGATTCTATTTCTTCACCTTCCTTCTTCTGCTATTTAGATTAGTTAATGATCTCACATATGCACATTTTGTAGGAAAGTAACAATTATTGTAGTTTGATAAGCTACAATCCAGTTTTTCATATGATAATTTTGCTTCTACAGAATGTAAGGTAGTAATTGTGAACATTGAGACTTGAACAACGTAAAGTTTTCATTACATTTAAAAGATACAACGTGACAACCATTGGAGATTCTATATAATATCCTCCTTTGGACATGTTCTTAACTCGTATCTGTTGAAAGTATGGATTTTGATCTACTCCTTCCTGTCTGCTATTATTACTTATTATGGAGAATATTGGCATTTGAAACCTCATAGGACTGTTCTTCCAAGTCATCTAGCTTTGCCTCTGCTACTACGGCCGCCATTTCAACGTCTTGTTGCAGTTTCACCTCTTTGGTCTTTCCCCATAGGACAGCATATAGCCCAACAACAATCAGCAATGATCCTACAACACTGAAAGAACCGAGCGAAAAAAGTGAGACTAAACATGCTTTTGATTGGCTTTTATTTAACCCAAGTGTATAACAATGTAAACATGTGGATCATAAGTTGTAGATGGATGGAAGTTTGTACTCACGTTCCTACATATAGTTGTTCTTGAAAGAAGGCCCAGCTGAAAATAGCCACGATAACCAGCAATAAGGGGCTGAAAACTGAGGCATACAGAGGACCATTCTTTTGGATACTCCAGGAGGTTAGGCAAAATGCAACCCCAGAGCATGCCACTCCCTGAAAGTATAATTGGTGTTGCTTTGTAATATTATTAGTACTACAATGAGGTCGTGTACGTTGATGTCAGACATTCTAATTAATTCAGTTTAGGAGAAGGTTAGCTGGAAATGATCATACCGCATAGAGAGCGCCAACAAGCCTGATCGGGCTTTTCAATGACCAAGCTGTAACAGTCTTGTGCTCAACGCCAATGGCGATTGCTCCACATTGAATGGTTGCCATGAAAGTCATGAGAAATGTGCTCGTGTAGGGTGCTGGGAATTGAGAATTCACTTTCGCCTGCACGAATTAACACAGTACAGTTTTAGATTTGGCTGGCCTTGGAGAACAATGAAGTCGAGGGACGTTAAGTTGAGCACACTGACTTGGATTACAAACCAAGCCGCCCAAGCAACGGAGCTTATGATCAAGCAGAGAGAGCCCCAGATGCTGCTGCTGCCTTGGCTGCTGGAACTTTCCCCCCTCATCACCTCGGCGTACTTCCAATGAATCCCAGATTCACCCAACTCAATGGTTTGTCCGCGGTAGAATGATAGCAACATTGCCCCTCCAACGCACACGACAGTCCCGATCACCTTGGCTGCACCTGGACTTGTCTTGATCCCAACAGATTCTTGTCTACAAAACAAAAAAGAAAAATGATTGTATGAAAAAACGTAGGAACATAATAGGATAAGTTAGAAAGAGTGCAGAAATGTCTGCCATTGTGATCTGAAAATGGTGAAAATGGGATTTTACCTGAATAGAACGGCCAGGACAAAAGTTGCAGCAGGCAGGACATTGGTCAATGCACATGAGATGGTGGGGGATGAATATTTTAACCCTACATAGAAAAACACTTGGTTTGCTGTTGCCCTGCATATTATAGAGTAGAAGATTGTATTTAGAGTTTGGCAAAGTTGAACAATGGAATGGAAATGAAAATGGCTTGGCTTGGCTTACCCAGTTAAGGAACATAGTAGAATCTGGAACAAGATAGGCTTTGTGATCTTGGGTCTCTCTTTTCTGCACAGTGATTTTGTTTGTTAATAATGTTAGGGTAGTAAAATGGCATGTTGTAGACTACACACTACACATACCTCTCAAACCAATAGGCACAAGGAGCTATGGCTATGGTTGCAAACATCTGCCTGTAAGCAACTAGAACCAGTGGGTCCATCCCAAACTCCATGGCTAACTTGGATGTGATATTCAAGCCTGCATAGAGGAATTGGACAGCCACCATAACCAAGGGTGGCAAGAAATCAGCACCAGAAGCCATAGCTCTGTCTTGTTACTTTGTTTCTCTTTCTCTTGTGTGGGCAAAAGAGGCTGAGGGGAGGAGCCATTTTTATAGAGATGAGGAGTGAAGAAGAAGATCAATATTTAGCATTGAAAAAAGCAAAAGCATAGCGTTATGAAAAATGATATTGCTGTATTTTATTTGGGAGAAAGAAAGGAAAGGGTAGGCCATTTTGCATGGCATGGCACCAAAAACAGAGGTTACTGCTTACACCATAAAAACAGCCTTAAATTTGTCTTTGTCCTCTTAGGCCTCACCACATATTTTGTAACTTGGAAGCAACTCATCATGTCTTTCCCCCACATTTTCTGCTACTTGCTTCATCATGTGCCTTCCCCCAAGTCTTCCCCTATACCTACCTTTTTTAATAACGATATATGTGCCGTCCCACCCCTTTCGACCCCTGTATCGATCTTCCAATCTCATCTGTTTCCTTCCCATTAGTTGTTCAAAAAGATGAAAGTAATAGTTACCATTATATTTTATGTTTGGACTCCTATATTCAACATTCATCTATCTTTTTTCAAGTTGAGGTACCGTAATATCCGGCTAGTTGAAGAAGGAGACAAATGGAGAGTAGGCGTTAACTCAAAGGGTTTTTGCTTTTTAAAGCCAAAAGCTGCATTTTATGATTGGATTTTCTCTACATTAATATTATCAAATAGAAGGCCTGAACTTCCTTACTTTTACTTTCTCTTTCTCTTAAGAATGCGTATGCCACTTAATATCTAAAATAGTATTAATGAAGTTATACAAATCTTACACTTTTCTCATGTTTCTTATTTATTTCTAGCTCGTAATCTAAGTGTATGTCGCATCCAGTTGGATTTGTTTTCCATACGATACAAAAACTTAGTGGCAAAATAACAGAAAAACGTTTGCAAAGTATAGGGATTAATACCAGATAAGAATTGATATTTATGATAAAGTATATACTTAAGAAAAAAAAAAAAAAACTTTGTCTTCTTTGGATGAGTTGAAAGATACAATTTCCTTAAACTAATTGACATATTGCAAGGATGAGTTTGTAGTTTGGTAAATTCAATAAAGCACTGGCTAATTTTGGTTAAGAATATTGATTTGTTCTTTAAAGTTTTTACCCTTGTTTCTAATTTAACCTACATGTTGCTTGTGTGTTATTTATAAATGTTGCTTTTTAGTAGTGGTGGGCTTGAAAAGGCTAAATTCCTTTCTTTGTAAGGCGTGGGTGGTGAGAATGGGTGAAGGCTATGGGTCAACAATTTATCCATTTTTTTTATCAAATACTTAAAATTAAGAAAAGTGTTAAAAAATACATACGCCAATTGAAGATAGCTAATGCTTTCAACAACTAAATCTTTTTTTTTTTTTTTTTTTTAGCAAACGAAAATTTGTTTAACAGAATATACATGAAATTATTTTTTTATGGCAAAAGGAAAAAAAACCCTACTAAATTAAAAGGCAACCTTGATGAAATAAACTAGATTGTTAGAAATTGTTAATATTTTATTTTTATCAATACCAATGTTCTTTTTTAAGAAAAAGAGAACCATATTACTTTCAACTATAGATTAGATTTTTTTTTTTTTTTTTTTGAAATCTTCAAGTATAGATTAGATATATTATAGAAATAAAAAGTACGATAACGTCTATTCACTAAACAAATAGAATATTAAGAAAAATAATAAACAAATAGAAAATTAAAGGAATAATAAACAAATAGAATATTAAAAAAAAACAATAATAAACAAATAGAAAAAAGGTCATCCTACTCTTATATAAATTAATATGGATAAAGTAACAAAAAGAAAAAAAATAAAATTATTCGATCATATTAAGCAATAACATGGACCATCAAATTCATTGAGTTCATATTAAACAATAACATCAACCAAAAAATCTATAAAAGTAATAGCATAGAACAACTAAGTCCATAAAAACATTAACATGGATCAGCAAATTGGTCGAGTTGAAATAAATATAAAATATGTACTACAAAAAAATATATGTATAAATATAAATATAAAGAATGAAACAAAGAAGATTAATTTTAGGATTATTAGAAAGTGTTCCATACCTGAATATTGAGTGGAAGCATGTTGTATTTTAAGAAGTGGAGAATGTAATTAGAGAAACACATTATTTACTGTAGATGTGTGCCTCTCAATTGGCCAATGAAATCTCAGGATAGTCTTAAAAGTATGAGCTACCAACCTACAAGGTACATAATCTCATCTAATCTCTGTGATCTACCAATTCTTAAATATCACACTTGGAGGATATATACTATACACTCCACTTGTAAACTTTTTTTTTTTTTTTTTTTTTTTGTAAACTTATTTTTACAAAAGACATTTTAGTTTTTCTCATAAAAAAATTATTTATCTATAAAAATAGAGTACACTTGCGTCCTCTAAATTTACTTTATCATAAACAAATTTAGTTTACACGTTAGTAGAATTACGAATAAATACGAAAGAAATGAGAAAATCCTAATTTTCTTAAGGAAAAAAAATAATTGTAATCATAAATAATATATTGGACTAACTAAGAAAGAAAGAAAAGGTAGTTTTATTTGATGAATGTATTAGAATATTGGTATCCACATCCTTAACAAAACTTTATTTTATTATTTTTTTTTTGAACAATCCCTAACACAACTTTATGATTGTTATTAAGAAAAGTCATTAAACAAGACTTTATCTTATTGGAGTTCATGGACATGAATCTCTTTTCCACTATTTATATATTTTGATGATAAATTATAGATTAAATATTAAATATTCATACCTTCCAATTAATCTTAAAATTTCTTTCAACAACTTTTTTTTTTTTTTTTTTTTTTTTTTTTTTTTTAAATTTAATAATTTCATATTAAAAATGGCACAATATAAATGTATTTCTAAATGGCTAGAGATCCTTGATAAAATTTTGTAAACCATTTTTTCCCATTTTGCTTTTGTGTCCAAGTCCAATACTGGAAAATTTTATAACAATTTGAGCAAAATGATTTGTAGAAAAAAATGTAAGGATGTTGATGTATGATGAGGAATGCGAATTGTAATCCAAAAATGGATACAATTACAAATATGTCCCACAGAATTAGATCAATAATTTGGGGTTTGGATGCAAAGTTTCGAGCTCCCACCATGTGTAATATGATGGCCTTTTAGTTACTTAGTGAAGAATAGATAAGATTAGTTGAGTTGGTTCTTGGTTTATTCTTCAATCTTTGCAGGTAATAAACACACACATGTCCTCAAAAAAGAAAAAGAAAAAAAAACAAACACACACATGAATATATTCCCCCTTCCCCTTTTGATTTTCTTATGTACCCAATTTCTTTAATGCCTTCTTGCTTCACTAACTTTTTATTGAACAAGGGTAAGGCATCGGAGACATCCAAAAAGTATTATCACAGGTGAGTCTCGAACCTAGGACCTTGAGGGAAGCATACCTTCAAAGTCCAAGTCTCAACAACTGCACCACCCCTTGGAGACCAAGATATTAACATCTTTTCCTTTTCCTTTTTTCTTTTTTAATGTACATCAATGAAACAATTGCACTTCAAAGGATGTTAATGTTTAACTAAAAAGCATACATGAGTGAAAATATTGAAATGTAATTTTAAATAATATATACTAGTATGTGCCATGCTTTCGAGGAAGATTACAAAATTTGTAGTAAGATTGCATGGAGATGGGATGACATAACCTTAATAAACTTGTAGAAATGATATTACCGTTTGGCTGGTTCTTAGCACCTTTAGTTCAAAATTATTGATATAAATCATGAATGTCCAACTCTGCCCTGAGGACTTCTCTGCTAAGACATTGACAAAAAGGGATACGAAGCGATGACTTGAATCGATGATGCCGGTAACTTCGTGTGCAACTAACTATAACTATAGATGAAGAGACCCAGATGCAATTTATTGTTTCATTGTCATAGGTATTGCATCTTCAAGTTCTTAGGCTACAAATGTATAAACGAAATAATAACATGCTTTCAAGGGTGGTTGAGATTGACAACATTTGAATTTACTCATAACATGGATCATGATAATCTCAACAAGTTTAGTGCAGCATAAATTGGGAGACATAAATATTAGAATTATAAGATGTGGGAGTGTAAATAGTTGGCAGTTTTAGAAAAGCCGAGAGTTGTATTATCCCCAATCTACAAAAGGGAGAGCTGGGTATCCACCTTCTGGAGGAGGGATCAATGATGGAGGTAAATTTCCCCATGATGTTCCCATTCTGTCGCTAACAAAGCTACCTGAAAAGAAAAATTAAAAACAGAAAACTATGAAAAATTTGAGTGTGAAATGAAATGGTTTGAACAAAACATCATGGAGTGGCTCAATTGGTCAAAGAGAGCCTTGGATACATAAGGTAATGAGTTCAATTTACGGTGACTATCTAATTAAGAATTAATTTCTTATGGGTTTCCTTGACATCCAAATATTGTAGGGTGAGACAGTATGCTCCTTAATGACTAATGTCGCGAAAGCTGCTCCGGACAATCACAAATATAAAAAAAAAAAAAAAAAAAAATTGAAATATAAATCGTACCTGGTGCTGCTGCTGTAATCGGATTGTTATTGTTGTTGTTGTTATTAGGGTGAAAATATTTGCAAGAATCACCGTATTGGCAAAAGCCCTTTTTGAAAGGAAAGCAAAAATTAGGTTAACAAGAAAAAAAAAAAGAAAAGAAAAAAAGAAGGAGAATAGCACCCACCGTGGCGATGAATCGATTGCAGAGGCGTGGTGGTGTGGAGTGATTGGGGACGAAGGCTAAGGAGTCGAACCACAGAGCTTTGGCCTTTTGATGGCTCAAACTTTGAAGATGCCGCTTCCGACCAAATGGACTGTCTTGGAATTGCTTCTCGCAGTAGTCGCAATAATATTTTCCAACTCCCATTTTCCCCACTCTCCCTATCCCTTTCCCATTCTTCATTTTCTTTTAACCATTTCTTTTCCGTTTTTTTTTTTTTTTTTTTTTTTCCTGTTTCCCATGAAATTAATTAATTCTTTCTGTCATTATAATTGACAAAAAATTTGATTACCAACTTCAGATATAACAATATTAGATCAGATAGTGTCTTGCACATAGAACAATAGTGGCTTCAACTAGGCTATACAAAATGCTTTTATATTGTTTAACAAAGACAACAACCCATATAAAGACCACTTTTTGATAGCCACCTATTCCCTTATTATTGTCATGCACCATCCACACTAAGTCTAAAACTCATAGAAGGAGAAGGAGCCATATTACTAAAGAGTGTCTTCTCCAATCAATGATATACCATTTACAAACACAACAAAAGCAAGCTACCAAATGACAAGCCATAAATGAGCAACTAAATGGCTTTACGAGATTTCTTTTTAAAAAGATACCATCTTCTTCTATAAATTTTTAAAAATATGTTTAGATTTGATTGTATTAAAATTTTTAACATTGTTGAACCAATTTCGATTAATATTAGCTTCAAATTTATTATAGGGACCAATTTTAAGTTTTTTTTTGAAAAATATAAAGACTAAAATTAGACTTTAACAAAGTTCATAGAAGGTAAAACCTTAAAATTCATGAACTAAAATTACACTTTTGAAAGTTAAAAGACGAAAATAATATTTTATCATAACTTGTATTTCAAATATACGAGAAATACAAAATATACAATAAGTTTCAGCAGTTAGAAGCCAAGAGGAACGGGCAACATATAATAATCATACCATGTATGGGAAATTTCACAATTAAAAATGTTGGCCAGGCCACGGGATGAGTGTGCACACACTTATAAAAAGAAGAGGACTTTACATGTCTAGCCAAATTTATGATTTTAATTACAAAGAAATATATAAGTTAAATATCATGCATGTCATGCTTGCATGCTTGCTTTGGGTAGTCATTTCTACCTAGGGATATCCATTTTCCCTGTCGGGTCGGGTCCCGCGGGAAATCCCCGATTAGGCAGAAAATGGGGACGGGGGAGAAAAAATCCCTATTGGCTAAACGGGGCCGGGGACGGGAATTGTATTCCTCGTCCCCGATTCCCCGATCCTCACCTTGTTTATTTTTTTTTGTTTTTTTAAAAATATTTTTTCTTAATTATACCAATTTAAATTTCAAATAAATATATTTTTGTTAATGATATTTTCTATGCATATGAATATTTTCTTTGATAATTAACATTATAGTTGAAACTTATAGATATTTTTTAAAAAAAATCAAAATTTTTGAATTTTTTATCCAAAAAATATATAAAAAATGAAAAAGGAAAAAAATTGAAAAAAAATCCCCGCGGGGAACCAGATCTCTGCTGGTGTCCCGCGGGGAATCCCTGCCACGATCCCCGACAAAAAAAATGAGAATTTTTGCAGGGACGGGGATTGAATTTTATGGCGGGGATGGGGACGAGAAAGTTGTTCCCCGGCCCTATAGACATCTCTATTTCTACCACCAATTGTATGGCCTGTCTCTGTTCCATCGCCATCTACAACAGTTGCTTCCACTTCCTATGCCATTGTTTCAACTCAGAAAAGGACAATCAAGGTAAATTAATAACATCAAAAGCTTGATGTCCCAGATATAGGGGAGAGTGAAGCTCCAATTTCTCGGTTTTCAAAAAAAATAAAATAAATAAATAATAATGCGTGCGTTCCTTGTCATCTCTAATTTTCATGTCATTCATCTCTTCATGTAACCTATCACCAGCAACATTGTGACCAGTTGTTTTCTCAAACTTGAAGTAGAAACAACACCCATAGAAGCCATTTCTTGAAATTATAGCGAGCTTTCCACAGTGAATGGTCCTTATAAACTAACCCCTTGTACCTGTTGACATCAAATGAAATAAGGTGTAACTTAATCATATATCTTCATTCCAATAACATCACCCCGTCTTTCCATTATAAATCGCCAACCTTTAGACCTCATCTTTGGGATATTGTAATTTATTGTGGACTTCGTGCATCACTAAGATGATAATTTGACCCTCAAGAGTTGCCTCCACGCTCAGGCTCAAGCTTGTGAATCTAGTTTCATGTTCTTTGCCTAATCAACTACCAAGTCCCGGATTGAAAGTTTATTTGTGGTGAAGCTTTAGGGAATGTAAAAAAATGTCGAAGATGGAATTCAAGTTGCTAACCTTATTGTTAACATATTTAAAAAGAACAAAAAGAAGTACTCTTAACTATACGAGGTAAAATAAGCCTATTATTTTCCACTGCCAACATATCTAATGAGATGAATGGAAGAGGACCACATCTAAAAAAAAAGTAAATGGAAGAAAGCCATATTTCCAAGTGCAAGATGAACAAAGATGAATGAATCATTCTTCTTAAGGGATTGCATAAACGAGTTGAAACATAAGATATTGAAAGAGTTTATCAGAAAAAGAACAAAAATAACAAGGTTTCTCAAGAAACACTATATGCTTCAATTATCCAAAGCACCATAAACAAATGTGTAATGTCAATTTTCCAAAATAGTCGTACATGTTTGTTGAGGTGGTTTTAGCTTAATTACTTCTTTAAGGGTGTTGTTTGAGACTACCTCCTCTAAGGTTAGGACAAAACAGGTCAAAATTTTCACTCTCAATGACTCGGCTGCAACACAGATTGGTACTTTTCATCTAATAAATCTTGCAGCTTCTTTTAGGATGATGAGCAATCAATCACCAGTAATCTTTACAGGAACAAACACCATTGGTGAAGTGGTGAAATCTGCTTATGTCTCTTAC
>JBBMKA010000026.1:20199439-20234519 GCA_037833695.1 Sechiopsis laciniata
AGTAGTTTCGCTTTAGCGAAACTTTGGACAAGCCACGTCATCATTCTTCCATTTATTATTTTATTTAAATTGTGTGTCTGAGATTTTGCGAACAACGAGCAGGATGAGGAAGGCAAGGGATAAATGAACCCCTTCCTACAAAAATGACCCAAAAGATAATGACAAGAAATCATGGGTGTTCAAAGGCAAAACAATAAAATTAACTAGTACCCAGAAAGACTTTAGAACTTCCCTTCTCCAAAGGCATCAAAAAAGTCAGTAGCTAAAATAACATTTATAAAAGTATAAGTTTAAATAGGTTAAATGATGATAACATGTATTACCATCCCTGCGAAGGAACAACCGAGTTTCACCATCATAAAGTGTTCCTTTGGCCCGGTTATAAGCAAAGAAATCTTCACATAAATCATCATGGCCCTTCGTCCAATTCAGTAATCAAAATTATCAGATTAGTTCTCCAAATCATGATCATTATCAGTAGGCATTTCAAAAATAAAGAATCAGAATTGAAGGTTCATAATAGAAAGAAGAGAAAGCACGAGTATGACAAAGGTACAAACCTTTGAACAATAGGAACAGTTTCCACAAGGCATGATGAAAGCTCCTACAACATGAGATCCAATTGGAAGTCTGCAAAAGCAAGAAGATGTAACTAATAAACCTGCAACTCCCTTTTTAAGTGTTTGTTTTGTTGAGATATGCCTTGAACTGTTTGATATCTAACGATTAATTAAATGGGGGTCTTACTGCCCAGTTAGCGAGTCGGAGTCCCAAGGACAAGGCCCATGGTGGGGGCTTAGGAGCAACGCCCCCAAAACCTAGACAATATATGTAATTAGGTTCTATTTTCGTATATGAGCTTTTATGTATTTGGATCTTATCTGTAATAGGTTTTAATTAGAGTGCATTATATAAACTCGAATTAAACCCTAATCCCATCAGATCGACATTATGTAATTCTCCGTCTTTTTAATAAAACGCTTTCTCCTATGCCCAGGATGTAGCTAACACACCGTTAGTGAACCACGTAAATTTGTGTTCTTCTTTTACGTTTTTTCCGTTTTCGATTGATTATTGATTGTCATTTTCATAACATGATCGTTATTTCCCCCAATCATTGTAGATAAATAAAAGCTCGCTCACCTATCTTAAATTGTCTACAACAATCAAGAGCTTGAAATATATTTCATTTCATCCATGCAAAACTACATCTAATTTCAAAAAAGTGACTGTGTAAAAAAATTATTAAGAGAATACAACCTTTCAATAGTTTTACTGTCCGTGAGCGGCCCATGCTCAACAATTTCACCAGTAATCTCGTGGCCAACTACACAAGGGCTAGGGAAGGGAATCTCGCCTTTCATAACGTGCAGATCAGAATGACAAACCCCACAAGCTGAAATTGAAAACGTAAAGCTTATTAAGAACAACCACGCCCATTAAATTCATCGGAAATCAAAATTGAAAAGAGGGACAAACAAACCCTTGATTTTGATGAGAACTTCTCCAGCTTTGGGACGGGGCACGTGAAATTCTTCAATGGTAAGTGGCTTATTGGGCTCCGTAAACACAGCTGCGCGCATGTATGAGGGCAATTCTGGCTGCGAATGAAACAAATGTGAAGAAGATGAAGAAGAAGGGGAGTGGTCGATTCCTGCAAGTGCATGATGGAGGGTTTTTGAGGGAGATTGAAGAAGGTTGGATTTGGGAAGATGGAAGTGGGATTGAGAGTGGAGTTTGGTGGAAATGGCTCTTCGGAACAAGGGACGAAACGCCATTGTTGGAGTGGGAAGATCAACGGAGAAACGAAGAGATCGGAAATGAGATGAGCTGAAGATGGTTTGTTGAGTTGGATTTATGTATTTTAAAATCGGCGTGTTGGCACCAAACTCTGTTTTTTTTTTTTTTGAAGGACCAAACTCTGTTTTGATTTGTAGGAAAATTTGAAAAGTAACTAAATTGCGTAGAATTTGTAGATATGGCTAAAGCTCACTTTTTATTTTATTAATTTGTTAGTTTAATATATAATCTTATCTTAAAACTTAATCTTATCTACTACATTAAAAAAAAAAATAAATAAATAAATAAATAAAAACTTAATCTTATCTACTCTTAAAAAAAAAAAATTACATTTTTTGTTTCAGAGATTTTATTTTAGTCTCTATGTTTTAAAATAAAACATTTTAAACAATAATATTTAATTTTAGACTCTTTTTATTTTAGAAAACTCAATTTTAATCTTTGAAATAACATAATCGTAAGTGAAATAACAGAATATTGAGATAATGACAAAATTAATTTAAAATAAATTAAATTGATGATATGGTTATTAATGTATTTTATTTTTATAAAAAATAGTTAAAATAGAAACTCAATATTTTTAGTTTTAAAAAATCAAAGAGGTGGCAAATAAATAAATAATAATAGTAAATAAAATAAAATAACTCATCTTCTTCTACTTCCATTTCACCCCTCCCTCGAGGTGTGTAATATATATATTTAAAAAAAAAAAATTAAAAAAAAATAGAGTACAACTTTCTTTCAATAATAAAAAAGTAAATTTCAACGTTTTTGTTCATTAGAGTTTTCCCACTTCTTCTTCTTCTTCTTCATCTTCCTCATCACCAATTTCAATTTAGTGTACTCTGGCGGCGAAGTGGAGTTATGAGTTAGGTATCTTCCTTCCACCTCTTAAATTCACCAGATTGTTATTTTAGTCGATTGAATTCATGGGGTTCTTTGCCCTCCTACAAGATTTTCTGTAATTGTTCTACGAATCGAGGGTTTTCGCTGAATTGCGATTAGCTTATGTGGGTTTAGAGTTTAGGGATATTTTTAACTGTTACAATGGCGAAGAAGAGATGGTCGCTGATGATCTTGGCATCGGTTTCCATTTTCAAGGCAATGCTTTTCATTCACAGATTTGGTCAGGTTTAGCGGTAATGGGAGTTTGCTCTGTTTTTTTTTTTTTTTTTTTTAATATTGCAGACCTGGAGGGAGGGGTGAAATGGAGTGTCTTTTAATATTATTGTTATTATTTATTTGCCACCTTTTTTATAATTAAAAATATTGAAAAGTTGTGTCCGTGTCTTTTGAGTTTGTGTTTTAACTACTTAAAAAAAAATAAAAAACATAATAACCACAACATCAATTTTAATTTATTTTACAATTAATTTTGTCATTATCCTAATTAGTATTTTGTTATCTCACTAATAGTTTCGTTATCTCAAGGATTAAAATGGAGTATTATTGAAATGTTAGGGACTAAAGTGTTTGATTTTAAAACATAGGGACCAAAATCAAATCTCTCCTAAAAAGTAAGGACTAAAAAGGTACTTTGCCCAAAAAAAATCTTATCTTTTATTGAAAACCATCGGTTACTAATAATACATGATGTAATTAGAATTTCACTTCGTTTTAGCAAATGTTAATCTAATTTTAATCATAATCTTATTTAAAATCTTGAAGTCTTGAGCTTTAATGGCATCTTGTGTAATTGGGTAATCGGTTATGGAGTGATTCTCTCTACCTTCAATTGTTGTTGAATTTTAATATATATATGTATGTGTGTGTGTGCAACTTAAAATGAGAATATTTTTCAGATAAATTTATCCATCGTCTTTTATAATTCTTTGTATAACCTTACATATTTTGTCTAATTAAATTAAATTTTATCCCAAAAAAAATTGATTTTTTTATTTAAAAAAAAAAAAACAAAAACAATATATTCAATCAACCATCTACCAAATTAGAGCAATATACACTCCTCAATCATCACTAAGGCAACCTATGGGGGGAGATTCCCATGCCTAAAAAAATAATTCATCTTAGAAACAAAAGTACACACCAAATTCTGAGCAGAGTATGGCTTTGCATCCAAATCAACCAACATGAATGTGACGACTCTGAAATAGAGTCAGAATTCTTGCTATTCTTTGATCATTATTTGTAATTATTATTTACAAATCCAGTGTGAAAACGGTAAGTATATGAGAAAAATGTGTAATTAGCTAATGCTTACGCATTAGAGGATAAACTTTGATGAATTTAAGCGCAGAAAATGTGAGAATTAGCACACTTTGCACGTGTTTAGCAAAGCTTATGCGGATAACTATTTGGCAGGTAAATGCGATGCAGAACGATGCGGGCTGAGAAGCAGAACGTGCGGTACACGAGTAGTGACATTCGGAGAAGCGCCAAGGCACAGTAAGCAAAATAAGGAAAGAATCAAATTACGGCAAAATGTTGACTAACCAGACACTAGAGAGACAAATTTCAAAAATCACAAGATTCTTCCCTTAACCACACAAACATAATTGGCGTATTCGTGCAAGGAAAGAAATCATGCATAATTGGCGAATTTGTGCAAGGAAGGAGAACGCGTCGACTGATTTGTGCTTATTCTGGAATATTCGAATGATGGTTATAAAAGGAGACCCTTTGTAATAGAATAGAGGGGAGAGTTATTACGGAACAAAGTTTATATTGTTTTTTCTATCAAAAACTCATTTCAATTCAGTAATACTATTTCAACATGTTTTCTGTGTCGTTATCTGTATTTCTTGTTTGTATGAGGAACTAACTTCGTTAGGGCAACACTAGGGAAAGTGGTTAGTTTTAGCATGTGTTAAAGAAGAAATACGAATAATGTAAGTAGGGCATGTTAATTAGGAGCAAACATCAACAGTAAGTGTCGACCGACCATCCACACTCACTATTAGGTTGTCATTGGAAGAGGGAATAACCTAGGTCTAGTTTGCATGTTCAGTAGGTTAGCATTGAGTCTTTATTAATTTAAATCAGAGTTTAGAGATAAACACGTAACTACGACATACTTAACGTCGGCATAGCATTGCATCAAGTCACAGCAAGAGTCGAGCTTGATATGAACGGAAGCGGCAGTAGAAGTTTGTGAGGCGTAGTATGATAATTCCCCTTACCGCATGTTTATTTGTTAACACATTGCTATTACTTTCCATGAGTATCCTAGTCTAGCCTTAATCTCTCATCATCTATTTCACAACTGTTTTATCTCTTTTATGCTTTCAACCCAATCAATAATCAACTATTATTCTTTATTTCAGTTCAATTCTAAACATCACCTTAGATAAACATCATTAACTACTGGAGGTCAATAATTTACTTATTACTTATTGTACACCGCGTATACTTGCGCGAGTGCGCATTATTGCACACGAGGCAACTAGGAATCAGCAGTCAGAATGCAACCCCTACCACAAAAATAGAAGGAAATATTCCTAAACATCGGAATCGTTTCTCAAATATCAACAACGATATTGTTGAGTTCAGTTACATTTAGGAAAAAAACCATAAATAAGACTAAAGACAGATTTTGGTATAAGGAAGATGCCACTATCCAAAATATGTTTGAGACCAACTCGAATAGCTGAGCTCTCCATCATTTGTGCAGATCGTGCTTTGATGCCTCATTTAGCTCCCACACTATGGGTTTGTCTTTACTTTCCCGAACTAGTAATCTTGAACCTCATTCACTTCGTGCCCTGCTCCACGATCGTCCACATTAAGATTCACGCTCTTTTTGGGATACATAGAGACAAGCCCACTAACTGCAGTTAAAGAAGGCTCATATAAGTTAACCGAGTTAGAGATGAAAGAAAGTAAACACTCTTTTTTAGCCTTCATTTTATTATGAAACAAAAAATTTTGGAAGTTCCACAATTGCCAAATCAAAATTAAAGTTTTGAGAAGATCTTTTTATTAGGATCTTTGCACAAATCCCTAACCAGCAATATTTTCCTAAATCTGATTACTTGAAAAAAGAGGTAAAATCTGTCAAATAAGGAAACACTGATAACTAAGTATGACCAATAAATTTACCGTCCTTGATAATAAGCAAGTTTGTTTCTTTGGACTTTCCACATAAAAGGCAACACCTACTTATATTCACCCGTTTAGATTGAATGTTGTCTCGTTTTAGGGCCACATTTACCTTTGAGAAGGATTTTCAAAGATTGGCTGATGAGGAATTGTCCGAGGGAGAGGCCGTTTAGCCTTAAATAGATTCATAGCTAGATGGTAAGCACTTTTCACATTAAAAATTTAGTTTGAACTATGATTCTAAATAATTCCATTCTCTCTTTACATGGATCCTATAGGCTAGTGATAAACAATGCTTGCCTTTTCTTGGGAGAAGATTGAGTCAATCTTGCTCTTATCCCATTTATTATTGTCACCTATGAGGTTCACAACTTTAAGCTCTTTCCAACGATCCTTTATGTTTAGAGAGGTCGAATTATCCTCTCTATTGAATCACGAGTCTCTCCCAATTACAATTTGTTAGGATTTTTTCCCTAAAGGCTTAGTAGTTTGTAATTAAAGAACATTTATTGTAATTCTGTTACAATCAATAAAGAGTTATTAACTATTTTGATTGTTATTTAATTCACATTATCCAAACTAAAACACATTAATTAGATTACGATGTTAAATTTGAGCTTATTTTTATGAACTCTTGGACAAGTATGTTGGACATACAAGTGGATCTACGTCCAAGTAAGTAACTTGAAGACGTCTACAATATATTGGACTTAGGTTGGGCGATTTTTCCTAGTAACACTATTGATACAACTCGGTTTGTTTGCATAAGATTGGACAAAAAGTATTAGATTTGAAGCATTGCAATTAAACCTTAAAATAAAGTAAGTTTTGGAGAATTAAGCCTCACTTTCATTGAGGACAATGGAGGTTTTAAGTTTAGGGGTGAGGGTAAGCCCATTTGAGCCTATTAGCTATAAAAGTTGGTTGAGATTGGAACAAAATAAAGATCAAAGCATTCTGGTTAAGCTTAGACAAATGCGTCTTGTATTAAAAAAAAGTGAATAGAGGCTAGTAGAAGCATTCGGTTGTCTCACTAATGCCCCAACTATCTAGGTTGTCTCATTTGCTTAAATGTGCTGCTTTTTGCTCAAGTGTGTCATTCTAAGAACTATGGAATTTGGGTATGGTTAGACATAGGTGTAACCCGAGAGTAGGAATCTGTGAGCATTTATGTTACCTCGAGGGATTCTAAGTTGTTAAAAGTGTGCTTGGAAGAAAAATACTATAAACATAATGTTTTGGGCAAACTTAGCATGATCGAAGGGTTGAATAAAGTGTTTTAAAGTTGTAGGAATTAATTCTTCAAAGTGTTCAATTTGCAAATCTAGCTAGGAAGAAGTCATTATAGTGAGAGAAGTATTTTAGTAATTATAGGATTTAAAAACCAAATAGTGGAAGCTTTGTATTTTATTTTGTGAAGAGATTTTTAAATTATGGAATGCGAAGCTGAGGTAATTGCTAAAGTATTTTTCATTATTCACATGCATGCTAGTAACTCTTATATAAAATTTCCCCTCATGCACTAAGCATATAGCATTGCACGGGACGAACAATGGTTTGAGTTTGGGGTTTGATAACTCTCAAATATAAAGTTATTTAGGCTAATATCTTGATGTATTATAATGGTATTGTACATTAATTGAATGAATTTTAGAGTTAGAATAGCATTAAGTTGGGGAATTCATATAAATATGATGCATGTATGATTTAGGAGTGTAGATGTAAAATGTTGAAGAAAATTAAAGCTATTTTGAAGTAAAATATTAATGTCAAACGCTTTTCTTACTTAACTGTTAAGATCTCAAGTCTCGCTAATGTCTTGTTATATCTGCAGAAGTTGAGAATGTTGTTAGTTTCACATTCAGAGAAATAGAAATAGCAAAATGTGATGCTGGACACAATGCCGACGACAGAATCATATGATCTTCCAGGCCATAATGCAATGTTAGACGCATCACAACAGATAGAATCGTGAAAATTAAGAGATTTTAGGTTTATTGGTTCTTAAATAGCCTATATCCGATTCCTTGGTCCTTAAGTAGCCTAAATCTGATTCATTCGTCCTCAAGCATCTCAAAAGCCTATAAATAGGAGAAGAACGAAGAGGAAAAGTGTGCCTATTTTTTGAGTTCATCTCCCACGATCGATAGGAGAGTTTCGAAAAAGAGTATACGGTTCCTGGTACAAAGGAATTTTGTTCTTCAACAGCCACCATTTACCGCTTTCTTTATCGCTTTTCTTATTGCTTTCTAGTTATTCCCCTTATTTTGCTTTTACGTTTACTTTGCTTTCAGCAATTGCACTTCGATTTCAACAGGAACCTTAGTTTTTAGTTGTAGTTCAATTTGTTACTTTGTACTGCAATTTAATTTCAGTTATAGTTTCTATTTTATGAAGCCTTCCGCTTTGTATTATTTACTTTCCATTTTTTGCCAAGTACATTCTGTTGCTTTGATTACGTCATTTGAATGTCTATTGCAGTTTATAGTTTAATTCTTGTTTTCTCTAATTAAGGATGAACTAAACGTATATTAGGCGAGGGTTAGGAGACAAAAGTGTGGATAGTATTAGTTAAGAGTAAACGAAGATGAGAAGTTATTTGTGATAGTTGCTTTAACGCATCATGGGTCGACTAGCAATTCACTTTATGGTTGCTCATCGCTCGCCTCTGGAGAGGGAGCGATGAGAGATCCACTAATTTATAGTCATTAGATCTGTGTAGGATATCCTACATGTTTAGGGAGAATCATCCTACTATTGATTTATATCAATCGCTTTAACCATCATTTTTCATCAAAATTCAATCAATGAAGTGTTGAAAATTTTGAAAAAAATATTTTTAAAACATAAGAACAAAATAGAAAAAAAAAAAAAAAAAATTTATGGAATCAAAATCTAATATTCGAAAAAAAGAATTAAAGGAAATGAGGAAGAAAATGTGTTGAGTTAGAAAGTTGTAAGTACCATCGACTCACAAGAACTAAGTTAAGTAGTTAGGTGATATAGCGGAGCTTCCCATCAAACCTTTCCTTGTTTTCATCGCATCTTTCCTTCAAATCTCAACTCTGTTTCTCCCATTTCTTCGCCTTTCCTTCTCCATGGACGCCGCAATGCCTCTCTGCAAATCCTCTCCCGCTCTCTCTCTCACGGTTAGTTTCTTTCTTCCTTTTACATTCCCCTTTTGTGTTTCTCCATTTGAATTCATGCTGTTTTTTTTGTTTTGTTTTTTTCATTCAAGCCTTTATTTCCTGGAACTGCCACTGGATTGGGGAGCTCGCAATGCAGCTTCATGGCTGCAACGAAGCTCTCTTTTTCGAAACGCGGAGCCAATGGGGTCCGGTGTACTTGTAAATCTTGGAAGAATATGACAGCAGCCCTTCCGGTTATGTGCCGTGCTGATAAGATTCTTGTGGCTAATAGAGGTGAAATTGCTGTTCGTGTTATTAGAACTGCTCATGAATTGGGAATACCTTGTGTGGCTGTGTACTCCACTATTGATAAGGATGCACTCCATGTTAAATTGGCTGATGAATCCGTTTGCATTGGTGAAGCACCAAGCAGCCAATCGTAGGTCACCTCAATTTAGCTTTTTCTTATTCTTTTATTTATGATTTCAATTGCTTGATTTGTACCTCTATTACTCTGTATCACAACCCTAACTATGCATCTCATTCATATTTCGATGATACTTCCGGATTGAAATCACCATGGGTAGCTTACCGGTCAAAAGGGCAATCAAGAACTTTAAGGTTGTTGGCATAGTTCGAGGTAGCCACCTACTTCCTACAAATTTCAAATGTTGGGTCTAGTGATATGCCTAACACTCTCTGATATAAAAAAAAAGAAAAAAAAATTGAATCCACATCATGGGCAATGACATACAAAGATGGGCTACTCGGTTAAGGGTTTACTAGTTTAATCCACATTTCTTGGACTTAACTGATTAATCTACTTTACAACTGTGGTCTTTGTCTTATCAAGAGTCTTTGTTGGATTGTTGGTGCATAAATAACTCTGTTGGGTTTAGGGTTTAGGGGTGGTTGAAGGCTTGGACTTTGAAGGTGTGCTCCCCTCAACGTCTCAAGTTCGAGACTCACCCGTGACATTAATTTGTAGGCACCTTCCGTGTCTCAATTTTTTCGATGTCTCCCAGTGCCTGGCCTAGGATCGGGCATGGTTACCCCGGATATAATGGAGTGGAGCTTTGATTTCCTGGTTTCCAAAAAATAAAATAAAAAACAACTCTATTGGGCTCCCCGGTCTTGGTTGCAGTCTCCTTTTAACATTTTTTAAAAGTAAAAAATTAAAGTAATTTTTGTACTCCTTAATTTTAGTTACTATTTCAGATTCATGCCTATTAGGATGATGTCATTTAATATTATTCATTTGGAATTGCCTTGATCCTTGACATTCGCTATCTGCTTTTCATTGTGAATAACTTATTCCAAGTTTCATTTATTTGAATTTTCACTCTAGGGACTTCAACTTGGCCCCTTCTAATGTTTTGAGACTGCTCGTGGATGGTGTCCTTGATATTTACAGTTTTTGAGTTCCCTAGGCCATTATTACAAGGTGGCCTATAAGCTCCAAAAAATGGAGGAAAACTTTCCAAGATAGTTTTTTTCAAGACCTCCATTTACTCCGTCACTGTTGAGTGATCAAACTTCATACCATTCAGAATGTTTGGAAAGATTTTTATGAGAGGACCAATGGCATTTATTCTTCTAATTCTTATAGGATTGGAGTGTTTGTTAAAAAAACCAGGAAAAAAAGATTTCTCGGGAGTACTTCTGATCAGCTTTTGGTGCTCTTGGGCCTTTGGCAAAGAGCATTCATGCATCTTGATTTTTTTTTTTTTAACAAAGAAATTTAAAGAGACTATTGGTTAAAGATACAAACTCCTAAGAGGAGAAAGAATAAAAGATAGAAGAGACTGAAAGAAAGAAATACAACTTGTTCTATTTTTATCTTCTTATATTTGTTCATGCAGCTTGAAATTGTGGCGCAGGTTATTGTATTTCAATAAAAGATCCTTCAATTAATTGGAGAATTGTTGAATAGACCATGTATTTTGAAAAGGCAGATGACATTTTCTCTTAACTTTCCTAATCATCGAGTACGGGATTTGAAATATTCATTCCAAAAATTATGACGAGTTTTAGGCACCTACTTTTGACACTCAACACGGGGCTTCATATTTTCAAGGAAAATGTTTCTTCTTCCGATAAAGACACTCAATATGGGACTCTTTGAAGGGATGGATTCAATTGCAGAACAAAGGCATCTTTAGAATACAAGCATTTGAAACGCCTATTGTTCTATCTTTAAGGGGAAGTAAGACTTTATTACGAATACTATTAAAGGGTGTTTGGAGGAAGAAGGATGAGAATAGTTATGTGGAGAATGATCCTCTTACCCACGTTTGGGCCACTGAGAATCATTCCACCATAATAACATTTCTCCATAACCACGTTTTATTCTCCCATAATTACTTTTTATTCACTTCATAACCACTTTTCATTCTCCTGTAACTAATTTTTGTTCTCTTCATACTCACTGTTTTACTCTCCTCCTACTTGTTTTTTTCACCCCAAACACAAGTAATGGTCCTTCCCATAATTATTCTCTTCACTCTAAACACAAATAATCATCCTCCTCAATAATCGTTCTCATTCTCCCTGTCCCAAACATCTCTTTAAGGAGTTTGTTACACAGAGATGGTTATGAGTAGAGTTAGAAAGAGAGGTTGAAGACGGGGAATTTTTTATCTTGGGCTTAGTCTTGTTCGAGATGGATGTTCAAGTTCCCCAAATTACATGATATTTTATTGTTCTAGTTTTCAATACAATTTCTACTTCAATTTTTTTATTCCTATCGAACTGGTGTAATATAGCTCTATTTGATCATGGGATTGGATTCAGAGTAGAAGAAGAAACTATTGGAAAAGTTAGAAATATTGAAGAAATTGAAGGGATGGCCTCGTTAAATTATTTGAAGCTGATAAATGAGGTGAATTCTTTTTTGAAATAAGGTAATCACGTCCGTCCCTAGGCCAAGCATCGGAAACATTGAAGGAGTAATGTCACAGGGGAGACTCGAACTTGGGACCTTGAGGAGAGCATACCCTCAAAGCCCAAGTCTTCAACCACTACGCCACCCCTTGGGGACTGATAATGAGGTGAAATTGAAACAAGAATCTTAGTTGATGGTGCCAAAAGGCAAGCTGTATCACCGATATTGAGACATTGCACACCATATTGGTAAACAATAGAGAAGTGAGTCTCATGAAAAAAAGAAGAAAAAAAACGACAATCTAAGTGAGAGAACTGAAACTCCATGGCCAGGAGCTATTAAGTGCCAATCAAACATGATTGGAATGGGAAATTTCAAAATGTCAGAAGAAAAGACAGACATATCGGGGTTGGGGGGGGGTGTTGGTGTCAATCAGGAGCAAATGAGAACAAGCAAACGCAAACAAAAGCTATACAGGCCAACTCTGTGCTTAATACCCCTCTTTTGTGGTTTCAGTTGCAGCTTGTGATAGAGCAGTGCATTGTTCTTTAGAAATTATAAATGTTTTGATGTAGATATGAACAGGGAATTTTTGATTTTGCAAGTTGCCTAGCTTCTGGATGAACTCTTTGTTTGTCTAAAGTCTTTATAAACTCCACCTCCGATTAAAATGTGAATTCAAAAGTTTTGCTATGAGATCCTTGATTTATAGTTTCAAAATGACATCTCATGTTCATCTTTCCAAATTTAGGCATTTCATGTTTCATAAATATAGTTTCTTGCCAAAAAAATGTTATATATCTTTTCTTGATTTATTCTTCTTTGATATCTATACTGTGTATGATAATAATAAATTTGCTTCAACAGGTACTTAGTGATCTCAAATGTCCTCTCTGCTGCCACCAGTCGGGGATGTACAATGCTGCACCCTGGATATGGTTTCCTTTCTGAGAATGCAGTATTTGTTGAAATGTGCAGAGAACATGGAATCAATTTTATTGGACCTAATGTAAGTACTCGAAGATTTCCTAGCTAATGTAACTTAAGTTGAAGTTCAATTCTAAGGCGCCATAATCTTCTACACATTTTTTGGGGGATACTACAAAATTCCGTCTGTATTCTGCAGCCTGACAGCATTCGAGTTATGGGCGACAAATCAACTGCCAGAGATACAATGAAAAAAGCAGGTGTACCAACTGTTCCAGGAAGTGATGGTCTCTTAAAGGTATACCGTAACTGTTGGTCGATAGGCATCGATAGTGTGGACATCCATCTCAAAACCAATTGTGATGAGAGGAGTAGTCCACGTACCTTATATATTGCTATGAGGTCTCCACTCTTTCTGATGTGGGATCCTAACAATCGTATTATTGCCTTCAATAGCATAACTCAATTGACATTGCTGAGCTTGTGACCAAAAGGTCATGATTTCGAATCACTCATCCCTAAATGTTGTTGAATTTGGTAGGTTTCATGTTATATGCACGCTTTGCTAAGAGTTAGCAGAGTAAATATTGTTTCATAATTCGTACCTTTAATTTGTTGTGGATATCTCATATTCCAGAGCACCGAAGAAGGAATCAAACTCGCACAGGAAATTGGCTATCCCGTAATGATCAAGGTATTATGATTGAATTGTAGAAGGACAGGAATGGATATCTAAGTTCTAGCTAGAATAGACTGCTCTCTTAAAAAGGTTTCTGGTTACATTTCAGAATTATAAGAAATCTGGAGATCTTCAAAGGTTTGTGTGTCAGCATGGTGGGTTTTTTTTTCCTTCTTTTCTGATAGGAGAACCTTGCATCTGATTTTGATTCAAATCTTTGATTGGGTGGAATAGACTTGGGTCATTTAACAGACAGATACAAAAATCATTGAGCTTATGTGAGAAGAACTATCTAAAGAGTTGGTTCAAATTTGCATGACACATGATTTTTGTTCCATTGATGTTTGTTTGGGGGATATTGAGTTTGTCTGTACTTGAAGTTCTTTTTGTGAACTTGGCTTTGACATGCTAGCTTCTTTCTGCTGTGTGGAGTGTTTAACTTGAGAGGAACAATATAATTTTTTATAGAAGACGAGAGATCGGGCAAGAAATTTTGAGAGGTGCCAAGTTTTAATGCCTCTTTGTGGGCGTCGGTGACCAGGCATTTTTGTGATTATGGTATTGGTTTTGTTTTTTTGGATTGGAGTCCTTTCTTGTTGTAGGTAGGGTTAGACTCCCTTATTTTGGGATTTGTTTTTCTTTTGTGTGTGTATATTCTTTTTTTATTTCATTTGTTCTAAAATTGTGTTTCATATCCAAAAACAAACAAATAAATAAATAAAGTTCTACTTGTACAGTTTCATTTCTCTACTAGTGACACTGGTCTATAAATATGCTTCATTATTTAGTCAACAATCTCTAAATTCTTCTCCCTACAACATGCCCTTCGCATTCTATGCTCTATGTATAGTGCTTTCTGTATATGAATTAATAGTTCTCCAAAAATGTCTGTCTTTTGCTTAATTAATATCTGCATATAACTACCTTCCTTAGTATGTTGCATATGCAGTTGAATTCAATTTCCCATCTATGATCGTTTTTTTCAACCGACAAGATTGTTTACTTTGTAGGCAACAGCAGGTGGTGGAGGACGTGGCATGAGACTTGCTAAGGAACCCGATGAATTTGTGAAATTGTTGCAGGTAATTTTGCTAATGCAATTTGTTTTCCTGCAAGAATAGCTTATTTTTAAAGATTAAATTTTATATTTTCACTAGAAAAAAGTTCATCTTCTTTGGACGTTGGGGAGTATTTGACTTCAGTGACTTCTAATTATGTTTGGTATTATTACTTCATTGCAGCAAGCAAAGAGTGAGGCTGCCGCTGCATTTGGGAACGATGGTGTTTATCTTGAAAAGTATGTACAAAATCCAAGGCATATTGAGTTTCAGGTAGTTATTCCAAAATCCAAGGACACTATATTTTAGGTTGTGAGAAAGTATGTTATATTCATATTTCACAAAATATTTTTGCGATAAATAACATTTGGGGATATGAGGTTTCAAACTTGTAACTTCTTGGTCACTAGGTTGTACATGATAGATTGTACAAGATGCCACTAGAGCTATGCTATTTTAGCACATTTCACAGTATTAAGCAGTAAAGGGCAATCAAACAAAAGAAATCAACAATATTCAAGGAAATAAATAGAATGAAAACTTGTTAGTTGAATAGTGAATCTAATGGAAATTATTTGAATGGATATTAATATTGATATTGATATTTCAATTGATTAGATCCCTTTCCTGTAACTTTTGTAGTCTATTAGGTTTTTATTTTTGCTCCTTTTTTCTTGAATTTTTATTTCCTAATTTTGTTCTGTGGTAGTATATTCTTTCATTTTTCTCAATCAAAATAGCGTTTCTTAAAATAGACAGAAAATTAGAAATAATAAATAATAACGACTTTTATAGGAAATGAGTGCAAGCCAAAGAGACCACCTACCTAGGATTTTGTATCATATGACTGGAATAATTAATCGGTGGTACCTTAGCTTATGCATTGGCTTTTGGATTGGCAAATGAGCCATGTGGCAGATAAAGGGTCCTATTCTTTCTTCAGATTCACCGCATTGTTCATTATTGTGTGGCCATCTTTTTGTTCTTTCCTTTTCATTTATTTTTCCAGATGCCGTGTCATTTTTTATTTTGTTTAGGAATGGGCAAGGCTCAAAGAAGATGAAAGGCACAAATGGATATTTAATTTGAAGGAAAATGAAACAAAATTGGGCTTAAAGAAGATGCGGGACCCAACTATTTTTTTTTTTAAATGAAAAAATCTTAAATATTTATAAGATTTCATTAACAATTAGGTTAAGTTCTTAATTGTATATATACAAATAATATTTATCTAAATATTAATTAAAAAAAATAAAAACATACGATAAACGGTATGTCACGATACACGATGCATTAAATTTTGATTTTGATACGAGTTGCGATTTACAAGTTAACAACCTTGATCGTAATGTATCGTATATGGTTAAGTTTTGATTTTTTTTTATTGATGTTTAAGTAAATAGTTAACAACCTTGGTTCCAAGATCAAGAGTTCAGGGTTCAGCTTTATATATATATATTATTATTTTTTTTCTTTTAAATTTAAATTACTACAAGTGAGTAGTTTTGTATAGTATGACTTCGTTTTGTTGGCAACATTTTTCGAGGATGGATACATATCCTTCTCTATCAGTAGTCTGAAGCTTTGTGCGTGTATGTTTTTTGTTCCTTCTCCTTTCTAAACATAAAACTGTAAACAACTGCTTGATTTACCACTTGTCTACTTTCTGCGTATGTAGGTTCTTGCAGATAAGTATGGCAATGTTGTTCATTTTGGAGAGCGTGATTGCAGCATTCAGGTTGCTTAGCCATATTATTTTACATTTATCTTTCTTTTAATGATTGCTGAGCTTATTTCAAGATTTGGGTGCACTTATCTAAATCCTAACAGTTTATATTCATTGGTTGTAAGAAAAGAATGTATTTGGAATAAGCAAACAAATTATGATACAGGAGATGATAAATCAACCGAGAGCCTAGGAAATCACAAAAGGAATCCTCTAATTGGTGAATAAAAAGGATACAAAAAATTATGTTTATGAAAAAGGTCACAAGTGGAACTCAATGTAACTTCGAAGAAAAGAGAGCGAGAGGGAATGAGTTCAATTTATGATGGCCACCTACCTAACAATGAATTCCAATGAGTTACCTTGATAACCAGATGTAGTAGACTGTGAGGAACCCCTTACAATTGTATTGATATTCAGAAGGAAACAAATTGCCTTATGCCATTTACACATCGATCAACCAATTTGAGAGGGCTGAGAATCCCTCCTTGCTATGTTTTCCTCTAGAAAATACTAAACGGAAACATAAAAAGAACAATGCGAAAATAAGACATTTAAATAGTAGAAGCTTTCGCGGTGGTCCCCCCTTAGCCAACATTTCCCTGGTCATTGCTGGCACTCCCACGATCCTGCAAGTATATCTGTTTCCCCCTCCAAATATTCCATTCTTCCCCTTTTTCTTTCTTGCAATGTACGCGATTACGTGGTTCTAACATTACTCTGGCCATACCAAGTAACCTTGTCCTCAACGGAATTGATTTTTGAACTTGCTGATTACCTCCAGGTGGTTTCATGTTCTGGTAGTCCTTTCCAACTAATGAGGACTTCATCTTGTTCCATCTGTACGTTTTCTTGGTAGACATCGATTTCATTTAGTTTGGCAATCCATTCAAAGTTCTTCAACAACAATGGGCCCCAGTCTGAATTTTTTGGTGATCTCCTATCGCCTTCTTTAGCTCTGATGCATGGAACACTGGGTGGGGATGGTGGCTTCCTTTTGAAGTTCCAGTTTATACGCCACGGATCTGATCTTGTCTTCAATGCATTACGACATGAAGAATTTGGTACTCAACTTCTCATACCTTTTCTTTGCCAATGAGGGAGGAAATGATACAAAAATTAAAATATTTTGGGATTGTTAAGGATCGGACTTTCTTATAAATTTTGTTTTGTGGTCTTTTAGCACGCATTTAAAGGATAGTGATGTTTTGTTTAAATTTAAGTGGACTCATAATTCAAATGCTAATTAAATTTTTAATTGCATTTTTTATTTGAATTATTTTTCATATTAGTAAAAAAAACTAAAATATTTTTTCATATTAGTAAAAAAAACTAAAATATTTTGGTTTGAACTTTTGATATTATATAATTAAAAAAGAGCACATCCCCTATGTATTTGTGTCCTACATTTTTAAAAAATGGCAACGCCGTATCCGTGTCATGTTGTGTTCGTATCTCATGTCTGTATCCGTGCTTCTTAGCTGAAAATCACCAAATAATCAATTGTTTGTTGGATTTGGTAATTTAAAGGAGTCGATGAACAAACATTCTTTGTTCTTTCTCATTTTATGGTCTAGGACTCTAATTTAAGCAAGCTATTTTGAAAAATAGGCGTTGCGTTGGAAGGAAAACATTCTACTCCAAGTCGTTCACGATCTAAGGGTTGCTGCAAAGTTTGGATTGTTTTATTTGAATAAGAAACAGGTTTTGAGTAATGTCAAGACATAGAAACATAAAAAAACTTAGTAATGAAAGAAACATAAAAATGAAACGTTGAAAAAAAAAAAAAAAAATTATAATAAAACGTAACAAGATCCTGGTGTTTAGTAATGCCAAGACATTGAAACATAAAAATCAAAGTCCCTAGCTGAATGTGTGTGTATTTTGCATGTATCTCTGACTTGCATGAAGATCCAGAGTTCACAACTATGACCACGATTTAAATGATAGCATATTACTCTATCGTACATTTTCTCTGTAGAAAGCTTATGTATAAATTATTTCATAATGTAGAGACGGAACCAAAAGCTTCTTGAGGAGGCACCATCTCCTGCCTTGACTCCTGAACTAAGGAAAGCTATGGGTGATGCAGCTGTTGCAGCTGCTGCCTCTATTGGTTATATTGGGGTTGGGACGATTGAGTTCCTGTTGGATGAAAGAGGCTCCTTCTACTTCATGGAAATGAACACTCGGATCCAGGTCAAACTGAGATCTTATTCAATAGACTAACATATCTGTTAATGTAATGAGATGTCATGCTTTCTTTTTATGGGTTATTGGTCACAACAGGTTGAGCATCCTGTGACGGAAATGATATCCTCAGTTGACTTGATTGAGGAACAAATTCGCGTGGCTATGGGAGAAAAACTTCGATACAAACAGGTACGGCAAATAGAAATGTTGTATAAGTGAAGGTTTGTTTGAGAATGACTTGTTAACCTCTGGTTCATTGTTGTCTACAGGAAGATATTGTGCTCAGAGGACACTCGATCGAATGCCGTATCAATGCAGAAGATGCCTTTAAAGGGTTCCGACCTGGACCAGGTATGATGCTTCAATGATCAACTATACAGGTTATACAAGCACTTCTGATACCAGCTTTAGACTCTTAGTGCATGTCCTGCATGATTAGACCATATTCTAGATCGTGTATTTTGAAAATATATTATAGATTGGGAATTAATTGATAAACACTGTCAGTTGACCTTCTAATTTTACTTTTAAAAATGAAATTTTAATGAAGTAATAAATTTAAATTTTAAAGGTAATTATAGGCATGATTTTTCTCTCAATTGACAGGGAAAATTACATCATACTTGCCGTCAGGAGGACCATTTGTTAGGATGGATAGCCATGTTTATACTGGTTATGTAGTGCCTCCAAGCTATGATTCTCTTCTCGGAAAGGTTTGCTCACAATTTTAGCTGAATGTTGTAGCCTTAGACTATGATGACACCTTGGTCATCTTATATTTGCATTGCATTCTTCAAGGGGATCAGTGTTTATGCATAAAAGAAGGCATTTATTTTGCGATTTCTTGTCTAGTTAATCCACCACTTTAGACATAAACTCTTATAGCTTTGTTTTTTTGTTTCACCCAAAAACCTTCATACTGATGGAGATGGTTGTCTTCGCTCTTATACCGATGATCTACCACTATTTAACCTATGTGGGACTACACTTTGTATTACCAACAATCTTCCCCTCGAACAAAAGTACCACATACAAGGCTCACTCATTGAATAGTCATTGTCCAAATTACGTTTGAGCACATTTCAGAAGAACTCCTCACTGGAGCACTTATTTCAGAAGCACTCCACACTGGAGGACATAAATGCTCAATCACGAGTGCATTTCATAAGTACTCCTTATCGGAGCACACTAATGCTCGATCACAAGCACAATTCAGAATACTTCTAACAAGAGCACACATTTCAAAAGCACTCGCACTGGAGCACGCATTTCAGAAGCGCTCACACTGGAGCACGCATTTCAGAAGCGCTCACACTGAAGCACACATTACACTCAACCATGGATTTTCATTATGACTATGTCATATATCATATTGGAATTCATAAATTCTTTATTTGATACTCGAGGATTCAACCGACATGGTTAAGTCAGGGTTCTGCTCTATACCATTTCTTAAGGACTACAAGCTTCAACAAGATGACATTAGTATGATATTGTTCATTTTGAACAGAAACTCTTGTGACTTTGTTTATTGTTTCATTTAAAAGACTTCATACTAATGGAGATCATTGTCCTTGCTCATTTACTGATGATCTACTTCTTTCTTATTTAACCAATGAGGGACAACCCTTAGTTTGTAATGTATTCCCAATAAGAACTTTTAAAATCACACGAAGCTTTTATGTAGGGCAGGGTTCCCAGTTTGAAACATATTTCTCTTCAACCTGAAGTTAGGCGGGCTCGATTTTCAAACCATGTTCATGGAGTTATTTGAAAAGTCAGACTAGTAATTTGTTAATTTGTTGGTGGTTATTATTACAGCTTATTGTTTGGGCTCCAACAAGAGATAAGGCAATTGAACGCATGAAAAGGGCTCTTGATGATACTATTATTACAGGTAATGGAGTAAGTTTGTCAATAATCTTTTTTTATTTCTTTTTGGCGGGTATTAAGAGTTATAATTTTTTGTAAATGGACATTAGTTAGTGGTGCTGAATCCATTGGATTTCTTCCTGTACAGGTGTTCCTACAACCATTGATTACCACAAGCTGATTCTTGATATAGAGGTAAGGAAAACTTGGATTCTGCTATTGTAAATTTTCCCAAATGGGACAATGGGAGCTCTCTCTCGGACCTGCCGAACAAATGAGGAAAGCTAACTAGGAGGGCGTAAGCGGGTTAGGTCGAGTTAGATTTCTTTAACCCAAAATATGCTGTTAAGTTATAATTCCAACTCAAACCAATCGATAACATCGAGTTGGTTCATCGGATGGTTTTATTGTATTTCAATTAGAATTCACAAACCATAAAAATAGAATTAGAAATCACCTCTAAGTGTAACTACATAGCTTTCAAATATGTCTTTAACTAGGGGTGTTAAAATAGTCGACTACCTAAAAAGTTTGAACTAACCTAATCCATATGATTCGGGTAAGAAAGAAAAAAAGGCTGGAGGTGGAAGTTATTTTTTGTTAATAATAAATATATACAAGTTACGACTGATCTGATTATATTGTAACCCGAGTTGGGTTGGTTGGATCGAGTCAGCTCTAACTTGGTTTGGTTAGGATTGGGTTGGGATGGATTGGTCAATTTTTTCGCAAACGCCTCTGTAACTAAGGATTACTGCCATTGTGCTGGTGTTTTGTTGCAGGATTTCAAGAATGGCAAGGTGGATACTGCCTTTATTCCTAAACATGAGCAGGAATTAGCTGCGGTAAGCTGTAATTTCTTAAAGCTTAAATTATTTTTTTAACCAAACTAATAATGAATACAAATTGGTCCCTTTTTTTTTTGTGTGTGTGTGTGTGTGGTTGGGCAGCCTCAGAAAATCGTGGTAGCCAAGGATCTAGCCAATGCAGTTGCTTAAGAAAGGATTCTTCTTCTCCGCTCAGTTCAGTTTAGCTTTATTTATGCTTTGCTTAGAAGAAGCGCATTTTTTTTTTTTTTTTTTTAATCTCAGATTTTGGTATTAGTAGCACGAGTTCCTCATATTTTTTTACCTCGTCGGTGCTTTATGTGGGTTTTCTTTTCGTCCTCTTTTTTTGTACTAGAAAAATAGGTACATTGTTTGAAAATAGTGTTTGTAAAATAAATCCATCCTTTTTATTTTGTTGATTTTGTCTACTCAATAAAATTTTTTTATGCACAATTGTCTGACCCTAGGTGGCTAATTGAACCTATAACTTCTAAGAAGGATTTAGTTTATGATTTAGAATTGATTGGATTGATTGCTAATCCAAAACCGGTGTTTGGTGAGTGGGATGGAATCCTAATCTCAAACTGGTATTTGGTTTTTGAATTAGGATTCAAAAGTCCCAAATTCCAGAGAGAAAAAACAGTTTTGCAATTTCGTGGTGGACAAATATTTTTTATTTTTATTTTATTTTTTATTTTTTATTTTTTTTTCCTTTTCTATAATAATAATAATAATTATTATAATACTGACTCATATTAAGATTTATAATTAATTTTTGTACCTTAATAGCGGAACAACGGACCAAATTGTTCCATAAGGAAGCTATGAAATCAATTCTCTAACGCCTAAATTGGCTTGCAATTTTTGGTAGAGTCAGACTGAACAAGGGATGAAATGTGATACTAATCTAGAAAGCGAAAAACAGTAATAAATAAACTAAAATTTATTTGGTGGCGACCAACAACCTTTCCCTCACATTGTTATTTAAGCATTTATCTTTTAAGTTACTACATACAAATGTACTTTTATTTATTATTAATTGATTGCACTAGACTTTCAGAGCACCTTGACTATCTCAAGTGGTTGGAAACATGATCTTTCCTTGATCATAGTCTAGGATTTAAATCGCAAGAGATTAACTTTTAGAAAATTTAATTTGTACGATGTTCTGACTGTTCGTATGAGGAAAGTGCTCCTCTATATAGGTGCACATTTCCACTACTTATTACTTGGATCCAAAAAACAAAGAAATTCTACCTAGCAATAGATTACAAGGTACAATGTTTTTTATTAAGTAATTTATTAGACAATTTTTTAGAATTTGTTGGTAGATTTTCTAAGATTTTATATATATGTAAAGTCAATGAAAAATATAGAAAGTTTAAGTTTTTTTCAAATTTTAGCATTTATAAAAAAAGTATAATATTCTCCTCATTATCTTTTTAGATAAAACCTTCGAGATTCATATAGTTTATAGGCATTTGTAGTAGTAAAATCACCCTTTATTGGATAATGTCATAGACAAAGAATCATCAGCCATAGTTTTACAAATAGGTATGGTTGTTATGATTATATATCAACATCCTCCCGTGATAATAAATCATGTAGCAAATTTTGTGCAGATTCACACTTCGATAAACCTTAATACTTAAAAAAAACAAAGTCCCAATTTAGGATAATTACGTAAAAGCCTTAAACCAATCAAATTTCTAATCAATCCCCGGACTTAGCGTTGGTGTTTAAAAACAAAACATTAATTATAGAATACATAACCGAACCCCACCTTAATTTGAACAACAGACCAAATATTATATAAAGGAATGGAAAGAAAATGAGAGAACAAGAAGAAAAATGGGGTCAGTTAGTTTAAAAAAGATATTGCAATTAGGGTGTGGAATTATGATGATATTCCTCCTAATGAGCAAGCAAACAACGAATGGTATCAGAGTTGGAGATTTGGGAAAAACATCAAACATGAAGATTGAATACAAGTTTAATTTGAAAGGTGGAGTAAATATTAATTTTTCTCCACCAACCCCAAATGGATATTGGCAATCAAATCCATCAAGGCTTCTTCCACACAAATGGTTTAATTTTATGACAAGACCAAAGAGCACAAACTTGGTGGTTTCTAGGCCGAGTCAAAGAACATCGAATTCGTTATATCCGTTGGATCGTTACTTGCATAATCTTACGGCTAAGAAATCTAAGGGCAAATCTGCATCTAAGAAGAAGGGTAGAATCGACTTTGAGATGTTGCCACAAAAAACATATCCTCCACCTGCTTATTTTGTTGTTTTGCCCTAATAAAAGTCATGTTTTAATTCTCTATTAATTTCATCAAAATGTTTGCCCCTCCAACTCTTGTAATCATTCTAGCTGATCCCTATTTCTTCTTCTATGTTTTCTATGGAATATATATTTATCAATTTTACATTATGAGTAAAAAATAATTATTGTTTTTATATGTAAGTGTGTTGATTGATTTTTATCTCAGAAAAATGGTTGGTTGATTTAATATTATTCGTTCCTTTTTGTTTTCTTTTTTCTTATATTTGTTTCTTATTTATAAATTAAAGGATTTCCATCTTTAGCACAAAATCAAAACTAATTCATTTGTAAAAGGAAATCCAAATTAAGTTTTATAATCGATAGAATTCAATGAGTGATAGAGTTTTATCACTGGTTGAGTCTATCACTGATAAAATTCAATCAATGATAGACTTATTCTATCACTTATAGCAATCATGTACTATAGAAGAATTATTTTAGAAATTGTGTTGCAAATATAATAAAAGAGGTAGAATGTGCTACTGAAGGTAAATTTCCTATAAATTATGCATATTTTTTTGGAGGATAGAGTTTCTTCCATTTAAGAAAGAGCTTTGTAACATTCTAGATTACCGATGAATAATAACTAATAAAACTTAAATCTCTATTCAAAATTGATATGGTATCAAAGGTAATAGGCTAATTTTTCTTACAGAAAAACCTAACCTTAGATTTGGAAGTTCTTCGAGCACTGTCATTGTTATTCCTATTGTCTCCTTTGGACATCATCGGCAATTACAAGTCGCATTACTCTAAGTTTGTTCGTGAGTCTCGTCCTTTGTGATCCAATCGTGTCGTTGTTCACGAATCGTGTTCTTCGAGAGTTCGTTTGTTACGATCTTGCCTATGTTCTATTTGCAGATCGTCTTATTCGAGATTTCGTTCGATAGTTTGTTTGAGAGTTCAAAAAAAAAAAAGTATGCTTCATTAAGGTTGTTGAATTTTTTTTAAAAGTTTAAGAGAAACCATCTTTCAAAATAATAATAATCAGACAATGGACTTGTCACTTCATTAATCTAATTCTTCAACGGATGATACTAAAGGCTTAAGGTAACTAACCCATCTTTCTTATTTTGATAACTTTGATCTCGATATTCACATAGCATAAATCTTGAAGAAATTTATGGAAAACTTCTTCTCTACAAACTATTATTCCTAACAATGTCAGTCATAGCTGTTTTAGGCCTAATGTGGAATGTTCTACTTTAGAGAGAGAAATACTACTAATTGATATCTATAATCACGTTCCGAAGCTCCAAGATTATATTAAGAGGAGAAATATTCAAAACTATAGTGATCAGACTGTGGACTTATCATTACATCAATTTGATTCCCTGATGAATGATACTAAAGGCTCACGTAATCCCTCTTCATTTTCTGATAACCTCGATCTTGATATTCATATAACTCAAAGAAAGAGGTGTTCGTAATCAGACGAAATATCCCAGATCAATTATATGTTATATCATAGGTTTATGATAAACATAAGACATTCACCTTTATGATAACTGACATTATTACTCCAAGAAATATACAGTAAGCTCAGAAAGATTGTAACTGAAATTTAGCAATTAAGGAAGAGATGAATGTGCTCAAACAGAAGTGTACATGGGAAATAGTAGATAGATTAAAGGATATAAAGAAAATTAGTGGGTATTCACTCTAAAGTATTATGCACATGATAGGATTGAAAAGTATAAAGCTAGACTCGTTGCTAAAAACTTTAGTCAGACCTACAATGTTGACTACCAAGAAAGATTCACTCTTGTTCTTTATCAGTTAGATGTAAATAAAAAAGGCATTCCTCAATGGTGATCTTGAAGAGGAAGTGTTTATGGATTTACCATTTGGATTTGAAGTTGGAGTCAACAAAGTCTGCTGATGCGAAACGACTGTGCGGTATAAATAATCTAATGATAAATTCTAAGTATATGATACTATTGCTAATATCCTAGCTTGTGAATCACATTCTACACAAGTATATGCAGTCAAGGTGCAGCAAGTGATAAGTATTTATTTATCGTCCTCCACAGGGATTGATGTATAGAATTAGTGATGCTAACCTAAGAGTCGTACAAGAATTGTAAATGAAAAGGGTGGTTGGTTGTTTTGATTTAATGTCTTAAGTGCAAAACTAAATAGGCTTAGGTGAAGGATATGAATGTGAATGATGCTAAACACGCTTTTGTGGTAAGATTTCATGCTTCCCTACTCTCTAATGACTACTTCCATATTCATTGGTTTATGGAAAATTGATAGCTCTCAAATAAAGCATAATTTAGGCTAGTTTATCATGCATTTTTCTAAAGTTCAAGAGAAATAATTAAGCTATAAAGGACTCAATGCAAGTAGAACTGTTAGAAAGCATACACATTCATCATTTAGCACGTTATAGGCTCGACATCACATTTTAAGTGAATAAACTGTGCTTAATGCAATTCAATGTGGAACTTTGGTGCTGCAGAACGAATCAATGCGAAATGAGGATCACAAGCCCAACACGATGGAATCTCAAGGCAGTCGCAGTTGAAGAATCACGCTAATAAGGAAAGAATAGAAAATCAATCAAGCAATCAATTTGGCATAATTCAAGAAATCCAAGCAACAATCAAGGGATCCAGTATTAATGAAAATCTTCTAGCTGGCCCAAACTTGTTAGCCAAGGAAATCAACTCTATAAAAAACTAGAAAGAAACTGCAATCGAGGAGTTGGTGAGGGTGGCCAGAACTGGTGGGTTGGCCTAGTGCCAATCTGTCAAACCAAAACTGGTGGTGTCTGTAGGAGCCGATGAAAAGGAGTTTGCACACTTCACAACAGCATCAATTCCTATCTATTATTTTGTTTTAGTACTTTATTAGTTAGGAAAAGATTGTAGAAATGTTTTGACATTTAGTAATGAGATATCTAAATTTCCTTATAATTTGTTGATCTTTCCTATGTCTTGTAAGATAGGGGCTATGGTGATAATTCACATGTAGGATGCATGTTGTTGTTGTAGGTAATTAGTTTTTATACTATTGCAATTTAATTTTTAAGTATGCATTGACTAGCTACCCACACATGCTAACCTTCAGTAAACTCGATAGAGGGAACTGAAGACAGGCCCAATATGTTACGATAGGTTCATCGTGAGATCTCTTGCATGATTTAAGGAGTTAGGCATAACCTTACTATCGCACGCGTTGTCCAGGTCAGTATAAGAGACTGCTGTGGAAGGAGGGTTAATTGTAAATCACTAAGTGCGGAAAACACTTATTAAGACGGAGAAGTGTGGGATCTATTTACCACTATTGCATATTCAACATCTTTTACATTTGCACTCATCATCTATGCTCAATAGTTTACTATTATTTAGAGTCTTAGAAGAAAAATCCAATCAACCATCAATTACATGCTTTTTATTTCCTTGCACAACTCTTGAATTAGTAAAACTAGTTCTAGACCTCAATCTCTGTAGGATCGATAAGATATATTCTTATTACTTGCTATAATCCGACCGCGTATACTTACATGTAGTGATTTCGAGCTCCGCTTAGCAATAAGTTAAGCTTAGAATCCATTAATTACATAGTTATATCAAAACGATTAACCGTGCTTCACAAACCCAGCTAACCCATCTCCCGCTGCAGTTCTTCATACTTGCCTCTAGGCATCACATACATTAGTAAGGTTATTTCTAACTCTTTAAACAATGCAAGAGACCTTGCATCGACCTAATGCAACCTTCCATCAATTCCCTCTCATGAGTTCATTGATGATTAACATACGTGGGTAGCTAATTGACGCATACTTGATATTTAAACAACATTATAAAATACTCTTACTCGCATTCCTAACATTCATCGTATATATAATTCCACACCAGATGCCTCTAACTTAGTGAAACATGAATAAAGGATGGAACAAGAAGGAAATATAAAATATCATTATGAAATGAGTTAACTACAGTGTGTACAATCTATTCCTAACTACGTATAAGAACTAGTGAATAAGAAATGGTGCGACTACTGCAGATTCTTGAACTCCTGGTCCTTGGATACCACTGACACCTTTTGATTGTCTTCTACGTATGGCGGAATGACTCCGGAGTGAGTCGACCCTCTCTAATTCCTTATATAAGGATGGTTTATTTGGTCGACAAGTTTGGAATGTTCTAGACTGTTTGTCATTTCGCCCGGATCTTCGTTAATTGATTTTCTGAGATTTTCGTGGTGACATGATTCTTTGATTGCGGTATTTTGGTTGACGCTTCAAAGCTGCGGCGAACCCTTGTTGACAGATATGGGTGTAGTCTGATGTTGGATTGTTGGTTCTGAATTGTTGATGATACATATAGCCAAATTCAGAACCAACAATCCAGCATCAGGCTACACCCATATTTGACAACAATACATATAGCCCATATGTGACAATAATACATATAGCAGCACAATAAATTTTTCCATGTGCAAGGTCCACACAACTCGAGTAGAGAATCCTTACTTGAAAGAAAATGCAGAACAATCCAACAAGCGAGAACTCGACCACAACAACCTATCAATTTGTATCCAACAAAAATCAGCCACTAAAACTCATTTAAAAAATTACTATTGAACTTTGACCCAACAATATCGACTTCAAAATCTTACCGAAAATCACAGACACAGTCGTCCCACACTTGGCGAGGCTTGAGCTGGCAAAACTACAACACCAGATTAACCCAACAATAGCCTTAGTCAAACACCTAATCCAAATAATTAATCGTGCAAAATAGTGGATTTAGCAACAAGGCTCAAGAGAGAGCTTATCCTAGGTTCGAACAAACAAAATGCAACACAAACAAGACACGACAGCCAAGGAGAAAAGAGCGGCGACTGTATGAACTCGCGAATTGAGGCAACGTGGCACTGGTGGGTGTGCAGGTGCTGAAGCCTGACCGAATCTGGTGAGGTGGAGCGCAACTCTGCAGTGGTGTGGGTGGTGTGTAGGCTATGCGGAAGGGGGAGGGGGAGAGCGGCACGGCGTGGTCTGATTGGTTAGAGGGGAACAACGTCAGCAGCTGGTGGCGATCGGCGACGGTGAGGCGAAATGATGACGGTTGGATCTTGAAGGGTGGGAGGTTGAAGATGAAGAAGAAGAGGAAGGAACTTTAGGTATTTTGACCTCTTTTGAACTTCTTTATCTTTTGTTTAAAAGCCCCCATTTTATTTTATTATTATTATTTTTTAAATGTTCTTTTAATGAAACTACTTTTTTTTTATTTTAAATTTTTTTTTCTTTTCCTTCTCTTTAATTAATAAAACAAAACTCAAACCTTTTTAATCTTTTAATTTCTTTCAACAACTCCAAACAACCAATTTGTACAATTGCCCCAAAGCTCTTGAAAATTATAAAATACACAATATTAACTAATATTTGCGAAACGGTCCCCAGGGGTATAATTGCCAAAATGCCCCTAAGGCCCAAAATTAACAAAAAATTCCCCGAAAATCTGGGGCATTACAACATTTCCTCCTTTTTTGAATTTCGTCCTCGAAAGTCCTAAGACTGAAACAACTCCGGATAACAAGAACACATGTCGTACTCGTGCTCCCAAGTTGCCTCATCAGCTTGTTAGCTTCTCCAAAGCACCTTAACCAAACTAATCTCCTAGTTACTATTAACTCTCAAGAATTGAGAGTTATTGGCTAAGTTTAATAGTATTTCGCTACATCATAGAAAGATTTTGCTAAGATTGTTCGCTTTAGCATAACTATTTGGGCGAAATGCAAAATCCTATAGTTTTCTGTTTAGGATAATATTTTAGAGGTTTGTTGTAGCAAAAGTGCATGAATGTGTCAATTTCAAGTATGAATTCTATAAACCTGATATTTCAATTTTGCTTCATCATACCTAGGGAGCGGAATGCAGAGTTGCTAAAAGCTGTTCTTGAGCAAAATGGAAAGTTGCTAAAGATTTCGCTTAGGCAAAATAGAATCCAGCAAAGTTGGATGCTTGAAAAATATCTCAAATGAAGACGCATGTCAAAGATCCGAGAAAAGTCTTTCAATCTCAGTCGTCGCTCTCTAACCGCTCTGGCAAAAGTCGTGATTGCGGGTCATGGAGCAGCAAGTGTCAAAAGTGGTCTAGAGGGGACAAGGCAGATCATGGAGCAGAGAGTGTCAGAGCCTTGTCGCTAGAGGAAGCAATATAAATAGTAGCCCTTCGTCTCTATAAAGCCATCCTTCATTTTCTGGAGAGATCACCGTCAAAATTTCATTTCCCACCAAATTTCCTTAGCATTAGTTTGTAGCTTAGCTTAACCATTCAGTTGTTAAGTAGTTTTGCTTAAGCATAGTCGTAGTTAGCTGAAGTTGCAGAGCATAGCCAGAGTTAAGTTCAGAGTTGCTGCTTTAGTGATTCTGACCAGGCTTCCTCTAAACTTTGTTTCTCCTTTTCTTGTATTTGCTGCTTTTGTGAGAAAACGTTGTTATTTTGTTATTTGATGAAGATGAATTTTGTTTATTACTTTGCTTTGAATCTATTTGTCATCATGAGTAGCTAAGTTTATAATAGGAAGGAAGTAGGTGAGTAGGAGTATTTTGCTTAAGTAAAGAGGTAGCGAGATGTCAAACTATTAATGCATGTTGTGTTAAACTTAAAATACATTCCCTCTGACAAACTGTGTGTATATCTTTATTTTGCTTTAGAGAGAAAAGAAATAGAGCAAACTCGCATGCTATAACATTAGGATTTTTAAGTTCTATTTGCTAATTAAAGAAGACTTAGAGATAAGGTTTGGCTAATGCTGAGTGCTGAATTAATTGTGGTTTGAGTTCGAGAGAACCTGACTAAGAGCTCGAGAGAGCCAAGAGTTAAGCCATCAGTAGTTTTCTTCTTAGCCTAATGCCACTTCGCTCTATAATACTCCGAAAAGTCCTAGCCTCCTTTCAATGCCTTTAACCTGATTAAAGTTAGTTCATCATTCTTAGCATTTTACTTTGTCATTTGTGCCTTGCATTTATTTTGGTTTAGCCAAGTTATTTCGTTTTAGCAAACTTAGTTTAGCTCCATCACAACAATTTTCCCCCGTCACCATGACTCTCTAAACTTCATGTAAGCATGATGTTAATAACTAATCCCCGTGGAGATGAATTTTACTTACATTAAAACTTGCTGCAACAGGACTGCACATACTTGCGCAACTTAGGAAATTCACACACGCAACCTATTTTGAGATCGAGATTTCGTTCAAGCGAAATCAGAGCATTCCAAGTCATACATATTTAATTTCCATATTTTATATTACTTTTAATTGCATCGTGTTCGTAAAATCCAACAACAGTTACGCAAGGTCTTAGGCTCCCAGGTTATAATCAGCACTAGTTACTCCTCAAAAGATAAAATTGGGTTTACAAGGCTCTTAATCTACTATATGCGATAGGAGTGTACACGGTCCGGGTTGGGTAGGGTTGAATGAATTTTTTAGACCAACCCAACTTTTTGGGTTGGCCAATTTATCAACCCATCCAACCCTATGCATAAGCGCAACCCAACCCAACCCTAGATTTTTGGGTTGGGTTCTCGAGTTATGTTACTCTCATTTTTTTTCTCTAAAATTCAATTCATAGGCTCATAAATATGTTAAAAAAAATGGATGATACTATACTTCAACCTATTACCTATCTTATTAGTGCATAATCTTTTTTTTAGAAGGTTTATAAGTATGCTAAAATCTACCTTATTAATTTATCTTACATACACACATAATTTATATAATACATTCTTAGTTCGGGTTGGGTTGGGTTTGAACGAGCTCAACCCAAGAACCAACCCAACCCAACAAAAACTACAAAATCATAACCCAACCCAACCCAACCCAAAAAAGTTATAACTCAACCCAACCCTTACGGTTTGGGTTGGGTAGTCTGGGTTGCTGGGGTTGCCAATTTTTTTGTACACCCCTAATATACGATGGATCGATGATCTATCGTATCAACATCGAATCATGAAACACGTTGTGCACTGCTGACAATGATGGAGGCAAAGCTAAACGGTAGGCCACTGCCTCAATTCCTCTAGGATTTCAAAGGGCTCAACAAATCGGGGACTCAACTTCCCCTTCTTACTGAACCTTAAGGCACCTCTCATTGGAGCTACCTTCAGTAACACATGCTGGCCAACCTTAAATTCTAAATCTCTACGCCGAATACCCGCATAACCTCCCTAGAAACTCTGAGCTGTCAATATACGAGATCTGACCTTTTGAACTACCTCACTAGTCAGCTGCAGTAACTCTGGACCCAATAATTGTCTATCTCCAACCTCGTCCCAACAAACGAAAGATCTGCAATACTTACCAAACAAAGCCTTTAACGGGCCATCCGAAACGTCACATGGTAACTGTTAATGTAAGCAAGCTCTATTAGGTACCAGTACTAATCCCAACTATTTGATAAGTCCAGGATACAAGGACGAAGCATATCCTCAAGTATCTAATTTACTCTCTCGGTTTGACCATCTGACTGAGTATGGAAGGCTGTATTAAAACTACACTCGGTTCCCAACTCCTTTTGGAGGGCTCTCTAAAAGCGAGCAGTGAACCCAGGATCTGTATCTGAAATAATCTGAACTGGTACCCTATGGTACCTCATTACCTAGTCAAGGAATAGTGCCCATTTTCCATGGAGTAGGTGATCCTCATTGGAACAAAATGTGTGCTCTTAGCAAACGATCCACTATCACTCAAATCATCATGTAGCCACTCGAGGTGTTCGGTAAACTCGAGATAAAATCTATTGAAATCTCTTCCTACTTCAACTGCGGAACACTCAAAGGCTGCACAAGACCTGTCGGCTCTACCTTGGTGCCTTCATTTGCTGACAAGTGAAGAAGCTAACAAACTTGGCTATTTTCCTCTTCATAATGTTCCACCAAAATGACTGTTTCAAGTCCTTATACATCTTGGTATCTCCTAGATGCCAAGAAAATAGGAAATTAAGAGCTTCATAGAACAACTCAGCTCTCAGACCCGAGCTACATTCTTGACTATCTTTAGGTCACTCAACTGACTCTCAACGATCCTCTATCTGGTGGACGACTAAAATGTCAACAGTACTACCTTGACAGTAACCTGACCCACCAACACTGCAATTCTAGCCTGCTTCACACCTCTTACTAACAAGGGTTGCTCGGTCCACAAAGCTGCTGAGTGCAATGACTTCCTACTAAGTGCATTTGCCACAACCTTGGCCTTACCTGGGTGGTACAATATCTCGTAGCCAAAATCCCTAACCAACTGAAGCCACCTCCTCTATCTCATGTCAATTCTTTTTAGGTGAAGAGGTGGTTGAGGCTCTTATGATCAGTGAAAATCTAAACCTTCCTTCCATAAAGGTAATGCCTTTTAATCTTTAGTACCTGAACCACTGTTGCTAACTCCAAATCGTGCACTAGATAAATAGTCTTAAAAGACTTCAACTAACGGGAAATGTAGGCTATCACTTTCCCGTGCTGCAACAAACACACCTTACTCTTTTATGAGAAGCAGCATAGTACGCTATAAAACCTATTGTCCCATCAAGAACTGATAGAACTGGTGCTGCAATCAAGCTCCCTTCAACCTTGCCAAACTTTTCTTGCATCCATCGTTCCAGACGAACTCGCAACCTTTCCATATCAACCGAATCATAGGCCTTGCTATCTTGGAAAGAGTTAGCGACGAATCGCCTGTAATAACTTGCCAAACCCAGGAAGCTACGAATCTATACGACTGATGTGTACTCTGCCCAAGAACTCACTGCTTCAACTTTATGGGATCCACTATAATACCATCTCAAGAAACTACGTGACCTAGGAAGGCCACTTGCTCTAACTAGAACTCACACTTGGAGAACTTAGCATACAACTTGTTCTCCCTTAAAACTGTCAACACTAACCCGTAACTCTCATACTTCATCCTGAATGTTGTATTCGGGATATCCATATCCCTGATTCTCAACTGGTGGTATCCTGATCTCAAATCCATCTTGGAGAATGCTGATGCTCTCTGAAGCCGATCAAACAAATCATCTATGTGAGGCAGTAGGTACCTATTCTTCACTGGAACTCTGTTCAGCTCTCGACAATCAATACAGAGGCGCATCTATCCATCGTTTACCATAAAATAGCACTGGTGCTCTCTAAAGGGACACACTAGAACGAGAGAAACCTCTTTCCAACAACTTTTGTAACTAAACCTTTAACTCCTTAAACTCGGCTGGTGGTAAACCAGAAACTCCTTAGAGAAAACATCCACAAACTCATGAACTATTAGTACTCAATCCACAGATAACGTTGGACGATCCTTAGCTGTCAACTTGGCTAATACATCTTAGGCTCCTCAGCTATCAATTAACTCACTTTCTCTCTTGAAATTAACTGTGGACAAGATCCACTATTGACACTTTAAAATTGAAGTTTTTTTTTTCTTCTCACTCGGACTATACACGACTTCTTTGTGATGACAATTAACTACAACGTGGTTATCAACTAACCACTCTATGCCAGGAATAACATCAAAACCACTCATTGGCAGTATTATGAGAGGAGCTGCTAAGAGCTCTTCGGATACTACGATTTGGCTGTCCTTCGTCTTTTTAGAGGCTAACACACTAACTCCAGACGCAGTTACAACACACAGCTCGAATCCCAAGGGTTCCAGCTCCAAACAAGCTAGTCTAAAAAATCACAAAAGTACAATGGCTTAACGCTTCTAAGGTACTTGTAACTGCTGCATCGATCTTGTCTACCTCATAACAAATAGTGACAAACACACGGCTTCTCTACTGGGCCTGACTTGCTCCTCTCCTAGGTACATGCTCTAGCCATATGTCTTTTCTTTCCACCATGGTAGTAAGCTATCGAAGAAGCCCAAAACACCGAAATGGTACTTACTACGACTTTTATACTACTTGCGACCCAAACGTTGCCTCCACTCTTGACCTTATTTCTGCGTACAATAGCACTGACTCCTTAGTGTAGAGAACCTAGGGCCCTCAAAATCCAACTTTAAGAACTATTTGACACAACTGTTCATCTGAACAGCACAATCTTCATCTTATGAAACCAACTGCCCTGCCTGGTTGTACTATTCTACCCATTATAGCCATTGCAAACAGTGGTACTACTAAGGCTGCCAGCTAGACGACCAAGTAAGCTGTGTAAACTGCACCTGAATTCTGCTCAGTCCTTGGTGAACACCTCCTTAAACCTTCCTCGAAGAGCATGTAAGAACTCGACTCTAAAATAGTCCTAAACTCGGTTCTTACTCAGCATACATGGATGTAAAACCATTTAATATAACTTATGAAAATAAAAACTCATTGAAATTAAAATTTTCCAAACATAAGCTTGTTAAAATAAAACAAGTTCCTGGCCAGTAATTTTTATTCAAACAACCATAAATAATTTTAACCACAATATGCAAAATCCTCATATGGACTTCGTGTCAAACTACATGCTAAATAAACAAATAAAAGACATAACAAAGTACGCCAGCAGCTCCCATGATCATACAGCCCCTCCTCTAGCCGTCCCGGTGCTGTCCCAAGTTACCTGGTGGAAAAACCACAGAAAATAAGGGTGAGTACAAAGGCA
>JBBMKA010000026.1:20234619-20264645 GCA_037833695.1 Sechiopsis laciniata
TATATATATATATATACAAAATTTAAGAATCATTATAAATTTAATTATTACAAATCATCTAATTATAAATTAATTTTTTACCAATTTATTAAACAATCAGCTGGTTTTTGAAAGGTACTTATTTTTTTATATTTTGAAAAATTATTACAAATGAACATTTACGTGAATAAAAATTTCACGATATTAATGTAAATTTATGAACCAAAATGCCATTAGTTTGATCCTTTATTATTGAATTGAACTCTTAGAAAAGGAAAAACAAATTAACATTTATAATTTCTCTTCAAACAATTATATTACAACTAATTAAAATAACTTATCATTTTAAATGAGTTACAACTTATTTATGCAATTTTCATAATCCAAACAAGTTATTGTGTTTACAATTCTACACAATTCCACATTCAAATAAATTGGGTGTAGGGAGTTTTGAACCCAAAATTTCTTTATCATTGAGTGTACACTTGAATAATTGTTCTCCTTGGCCACTCAAAATAATCTCTAATGCAATTATTCATCCAAACACTCTTTAAAAGTCTTTAAAAAAAATTAATAAATAAATTTGTAGGATCCACTGTTTTTTTTTTAGTTCTGTATGTAAGCTGTTGAACATTCACGTATATTACGAAAAAATATATATATATATATATATATAAAGTTGGTTGTGGCGGTATATTCGGCGAAGATTTGTTTGAAACGGCAGAGCACAGCATTATGCCTAATTGTGGACAACTCCAAATGACAGCCTATCAAACAAATCACTCTTCTTATTTATTTTTTAATTTTTTAAAAAACAAGCAATGAAAAAGAATTTGCTCCTTCAATAGGCCCCACCCTGGTCTAAAATAATTATAAAATTAATGTTTATAACTTTAATTATGCCTTTATAATTAATTATATAAGCCTCATTATTAATCCATTCTAAGATGGTTTTCTTTTTTTTTTGCGCTATCTTGAAAGAGAATGTTGGAGATATTCACTTTGAAGGAATTGTCACACATTAAAAATGTGAGAATTTTTCAACATATTTATATAAAATATAAATTACTCCTTTCATTATCAATTAATTTTGAGATAAAACCACATATTTTTTAATAAAAATTTAGAAGATATTTATTATATCATATTTATTTTTCAAAGGAGGGAGATTCCCTAAGCAAAAAAATAAAATAAAATTATCCCTTTCTCCCACAAAACTAGAGGAGTCTAGCCACGAAAATCATTAGAACTTAATTAGGAATATGAACAAACCTAATTTTATTAGAATGGAAAAAGATTAATTAAAAATACGAGGTGTATGTTGTTGAAATCCATAAAGTTTTGGAACTAGTCATGCCCGTTAGGAAATTGATTAAAGTAATAAAATGATTGTGTGTTTAGATCCAAAAGTAAGAAATTGGATAAAGATTTCTCAAAAAAAAAAAAAAAAAAGAAATTGGATAAAGAATATAATATATAATAGTGTGAATGATAATGTTGGTAGCCGTTCAGTCCTCTTTTTTCTAAACTAAACCCCACATAAAACACTTTTGCTCACGCCCCCACCACCCACACGCCTTTCCTTTTCTTTCTCCTTTATAGAAATTTCAATTTATTTTTTTTCAAACTCATAGAAATTTCAATTTAGTTACTAATATTTTAATAATATACGTATTTAATCTTTAAAATAATAAAATTGTTAATTACCAAAGCTAATTTTAATTTTTAATGTATGGATGAAATAATTATTTTAGATTTTATATGAATTTAATTTTCTTTTAAAAAGTATATATAAAAAAATATGACATAAAAACTAAGAACCAATATTATTTAAATGTGAGGAGGTAAAATGTTAAATTTTAAAAATTAGAAGTCGAATTGAAATTACATGAGTAACTAAAAATGTATTTTTATTATAATAAAAATAGTTGGAGGTTTTGGTTCAAATTCCACCAAAATTATTGAAATTTCAAAATTTTTTTTTATTTTTTTTGGGTTTCAAATGATGAATATTACACACGACAGCACCAAACCCACTCTTTAAAATTCCGTCTCAATCCCACCATTTCCGCCATTAACATTTCTCTCTCAACCCTAAAACCCCTTTTCAACCTTTCTCCATTTCCTCTCCCCTTACTCTGCCGCACAACCATGGCTGACCAAGAAGTTGTCATCACCGATGTTCCTCTTCCTGAGAAGAAGGACCTTCCGCCGCTGCCGGAGCCGGCGGAGAAGCCCGCTTCTCTGCCTGAACCCCAGCCTGTTGCTACTGTAACGGAGGCTGAAGTTCTCAAGCCTACTGGCGATGAGAAAGTTGCGGCGGATGCTGATTCTTTCAAGGAGGAGAGCACTAAACTTGCCGATCTTTCGGATTCGGAGAAGAAGGCTTTGGACGAGTTTAAGCAGCTTATTCGGGATGCGCTCAACAAGCACGAATTCAGTGCTAAGCCTTCGTTGCCTACCAAAGTTGACGAAACTCCATTGGAGGCCGTGGTGGAGAAGACGGAGGAACCGATCGATGAGGCGCAGAAGCGCTCTGATGAACTAGAGCCACCGAAATCTGAAGCTAAAGTTGCTGAAACAAATGTAGAAGAAAAAGTAGCGGAAAAAGAAGAGACATCTAACGAATCGACGCCTCCTGCGGCTGAGAAAGTAGTGGTTGCAGTGGAAACCGAATCCGCGGTGGACGACGATGGAGCAAAAACTCTTGAGGCAATCGAAGAGACGATCGTTGCCGTTGCCGTTGCCGTCTCCGCTGCAGCAACATCGGAGGAAGCCGTAGACCCAACGGCGGCCAACACTCCGGCGGCTGTGGTGGCACCGGAGGAGGTTTCGATTTGGGGCATACCGCTACTGGCGGACGAAAGAAGCGACGTGGTATTGCTGAAATTCCTGAGAGCCAGGGATTTCAAAGTGAGAGAATCGTTGGCGATGATCAAGAACACAATCCAATGGAGAAAGGATTTCAAAATCGACCAACTGTTGGAGGAAGATTTAGGAAGCGAGTTGGAGAGAGTAGCGTTTATGCACGGATCAGACAAAGAAGGACATCCAGTTTGTTACAATGTGTACGGCGAGTTTCAGAACAGAGAGCTTTATCAGAAGACATTTTCCGATGAGGAGAAACGGGAGAAATTTCTCCGGTGGAGAATTCAGTTTCTGGAAAGAAGCATTCGGAAATTGGATTTCAATCCTGGTGCAATCTGCACAATTGTTCATGTCAACGATCTCAAGAACTCACCAGGACTGGGAAAATGGGAGCTCAGACAAGCAACCAAACACGCCCTTCAGATCTTCCAAGATAACTACCCAGAATTCGTAGCCAAACAGGTCCTTAATCCAACTACAATCATTCGATTATTTAGTTCATGATAGAATTTTTAATCTGATTTAGAATTTGAGTAGGTGCTTATGAATGTTCCTTAATCCAACTATATTTGTGTTGTTATGATTGTTATCATGTGATTAATTAGTTAATGATTATTTTTTAAATCTGATTTAGAATTAGAGTAGGTGTTGTTCATGAATGTTCCTTAATCCAATTGTAATTGTGTTGTTATGATTGTTACCATGTGATTAATTAGTTCTTGATTTTGATTATGGTTTTGAATTTGAGTAGGTGTTCATCAATGTTCCTTGGTGGTATTTGGCTGTGAATAGAATGATTAGTCCATTTATGACTCAAAGAACCAAGAGCAAGTTTGTGTTTGCTGGACCTTCTAAATCTGCAGAGACACTTCTGAGGTACCTTCTTGTTTGGACTACAGCTTTATTTCGGTAACTTTTTACTGACCTTAAATTCAGGAACAATTGTTTTAAAAATTTTTGATTCGATATATGAGAAGAGATTTAAAATTCTCTTGCATAGTTTGAGGGTTTGTTATGGACTAGTTATGAGTATGGTTTTAGGGTTTGTTGGAGATACTCATTTTATTTCACCTTAAAAAAATGAGGAGTCTTTAACATATGAGCTAATCTCTTTCTTATTAATTGGTTTTGAAATAGAATCCCGTGTAATCTAATAGAGTTGAAAAATAAATTATATATATATTTTTTTGAGATTACAACAAGGGACAGGTTTGGGTGCAGTCATGGCTGCACCCGCTGATGTGGCACTCTCAGAGTCAAAAATTTTTTTTTTTTTTTTTTTTCTCTCTCTTTGTGTGTGGTTATCAAGGATGGCGCCATGGCTGCACCCAAACCCTTCCCTTACAACAATTAGGGGTGGGAGATTCGAATCCACGACCTTGGTCAATGTGTATACACTAATACCTGAACAACTACTTTTGTTGGCAAAAAAGAAATTAGAATTAAGTTTTTATGAACGGAGAAATTTTAATTTAATCTTACAAATTAGAATTTAGTTTATAAAATTTAATATAACTTAAAAATAGTTTAATGTGGTCTATAATGGCCTCAAATTAAGGAGGTCGAGGTAACTATTTATCAGTAATAAACTAGACTGCCTTTAAAATATAGGGAGGAAATTCCAATTTTCTTCTATTTATCTAATTTATAATCTATTCATTTAAATAGAAAATGGGAACTTGGAAGGTATGAAATGGGTGTAACTGAAATTGAAATTTTTTGTTTGGAAGTTTCTTAGGGAAGAGAAAGTACGAAGTTTGCGATTTTAAATTTTAAATTTTAACTACGGTAAGTTCTCAACATATGTTTGTATATTCCAACAGACTGACACTCTGTATTTGAAGTATTTTTTTTTGGAGGTTTAACAAATTTGAAAACTAAATATAGGATCTGAAAACTTTATTTATTTTTTGTAAATATGATTTATATTTTAAGAAATATGCGGAGGTTAGTCCTAGAACATAAATATTCTTCTAATTTTAACCATAGTAATAAAATAAATAGAATATGGTCATTCTGATTTTGAGCTAGACTTGGGATTTGAAAATAATAAGGATGACATATTTACTATCCCTTCTTTTATTGCAGTGAAGATAAATATTTATTCCTTGAGCTAGGCATGGGATTTGAAAAGAATAAGGATGGCACATTTTCGATCCCTACTTTTATTGCAGTAAAGATAAATATTTATTCTTAAAATATTAAAATATACAAAGATGAAATTATTCATTTTGGAAATGAGATAATGGTTAAGAATTCAAAAGATTATGAATTATCTATCTAGATAATAATTTTAAATTTGTTTGGTGACAGTAATTGAGTTGTTCTTAAATTACCTTATAAATAAAAGAAAATATTTATTTTATTTTATTTATGAGTTATATATAAATACGTTTTGGGGGGTGATTATACACAGGTACATAACAGCACAAGAGCTGCCGGTGAAGTATGGAGGAATGAGCAAAGATGGAGAATTCGAGACATGTGATAGCGTCACCGAAATTACAGTAAAAGCCTCAGCCAAACACACCGTTGAATACCCTGTCACTCAGGTTGGTGTTTCTTCTCTCATTTTAATTTTTTTTTTTTTTTTTTTTTTTTTTTTGTTCAGTAGAATTTAAAAGCATGAAAGCTGAATTTAAAGGAACCCAAGTCTAAGATACTCCAAATATATTTAAAATTAAAAAAAAAAAACGTAAAGATCTGATATAGTGTTGAAAAATGTGCATTTCATTGGATTCTCTGGAAATGGCAGACCAACACCACCCGGAAAATGACCCAATGATGTCTGTCTCTGAGTCTTTAGTGTCTGTTTCTTTATTTTTAAAGCTAGGAAGGGAGAGGTGTTTTGAAATTCTCTGCTCTCTTTTGTTTTTTACTCTGGTGGGCCCTCCCTTTTCATGTTTCGAAGAAATATGGGGTGAAATTTATCCCAAGAACAGAAGAAAAAATATCCTCCAATTCCACATTTTAACTCCTCCATTCAAACCTTTGAACCAGAACAATCTTATTCATATAAAGTTTATCAACAAACTTTCTCAAAACAAATCTTTTTTTAAACACCTTTTCTAAATGACCTTATCCAAATATAGTTTTACCGTAATATCTCCTACAAACAACCTTATCTATGCATGGTTGTTTTTATACATTTCCTACGCACAACTTTATTCTAACAAGGTTTTCTTACAACCACTAATTTTAACACCACATTCAAAAAACACTCCATTTTTTTCACTTCCTCTCAACTCCCAAAACCGAACATGTTCTAAAACAAAACAAAACAAAGCCCAAGTGGGAATAGGGCAGAGGGTGTTTGTCTATCCTATTTATTGTGCTTTGGATGCTTCAACTTTGTACTATTTTACCTCAACTTTAATTTATTTATTATTATTTTTGAAAATTTACCCTTATCAGCACATTCAATTATATTTGCAGTTCAATTTTTAAAATAATTCATCTATATAACACATAGTAATTGAATTTTATCAGTAATAGAACTTAATTTAAATTTTCTGCTATAGATGAAAATACCATGCTCTTTTTTATTATACATGCAAATTTTTTTTAAGTTCTCAAAAGTAATTTGGTTTGGGTTTTATAAAAATGATGGAAAAAGTAAATAATAAAAAAGTGAAATAGTTATGGTTGATATTATTATTATTACAATAATTATATATGAGTATTGTTAAAAAGGTTGATTTTGGTTGGTGGGGGGGGTTAGGCATGTACGGTGACATGGGAGGTAAGAGTGGTGGGATGGGAAGTAACGTACGGGGCAGAGTTTGTGCCGAGCGGAGAGGGAAGTTACACAGTCATAATCGACAAAGCCAGAAAGGTTTGTGATCACAAGGACAATCATCCTCCCGTTGTTTCAAACACCTTCAAGATCTCCGAGCCCGGTAAGGTGGTCCTGTCCGTAGACAATCCCACCTCCAAGAAGAAGAAACTCCTCTACCGCTTCAAGACCAAATCTCTATGAACCACACATTACACACATTTCATATAAAATCTTATTATTATTCTAAACTTCATTTTTTTTTATTTTCAATTTCTGCACCCTAAACCCTCTCTTCCTTTTTTTTTTCAATCTCTTTTGGTGTGATGTATGTGTATCTTTTCCTTCCTTCCTTCCTATTTATTTTATTTATTTATTTTTCTGAAATCCCTTTTTTTCTCTCTCTCTCTCCCTCTCCCTCCTATCTTCTCCTTTATTGTCTACTTCCTTTCTAGTTTCTAATTTTTTAATGCAAATATTGAACTCTTCCAACTAATATTATTTTCTCCAATCTTCTCTGTATGTTACAAGTTCTGTTTCACTTACTCTTTTTTTTTTTAAATTAATTAAATTCAAAATTTGTATTTAATAAGGTTCAAATAAATAATAATTAATAAAATATTAAACTTGTAATTTAGTTTTAGTAGTATAATTGATAAAAATTAACATTAACTATTCCATACTTGGGTTTTTGTTGTTGTCTATGTTATGTGTCTGCCTTGAATTCTTGAGGGAAATTTAACCCTAGACCTTTTTTCTTTTTTTTTAATTTTATGTTGAAAGTAATTGAATCTTAGTGCTTACTTAGTATGCTCCCTACATTTCAGAATTGATGCCCTTACACAATCCTTCTAAGATAGAATCATGTTTATTCAAAGAATTCTATTTGAACAAGGCACTATTATGAGAATTTTGCCCCTTTTGAACAAGAATTCTACTCACTCATATTTTATTAATTCAAGAGTGTCTTCACGACAACATAATCCTCCAAGTTTTTGGATGATTATCACTGCACCCTGGTGTTAGACATCTTGACCTCCTTACTTGAATGTGTAAGAGACCCGACTTTATTACCATGCATGTCTAAATCTCATTAAAACAAAACTTCCTCTTTATACTAATTCCTATGAACAAATCTATCGAGGGAAAAACAGTCAAATTAGTCTCCTACCTAGAATCATTCAAAAACATAAATATATTAAATACTCAAATGAAATAACTTAATTTAAATAGTTTGTGCGAAAAGGAAGTTCAATAACAATTTAAACTTGGGACTCATGTCCTCCATGATCATCCATCGACGATTTCCAGCTCAGCCAACTTTGTACTACTTTTACTTGGAAGGGAAAAATAATAAGGGTGGGTGATGAAAATTACTCGGTAAGTATCCCTAATCAAGCGTAAACAATATTTACAACCAAAGGGCTTGGTGGTTTGCTGACTTCATTGTAATCAAATTCAACTCTACGGTCACATGTTTGATCTTGAAAATTAATATTTGACTCTCATCTTATTTGAGAGTAGTAATACCTTCTATATAGGGTTTGTGGTCCTCTCGAGAATTTGAACTAAATAAAACTCAACATTTAATCAACAATATCTATCATCCAACACTTGGGATCATAATCTTGAGCACAAACCAGTCCTTGTCACAGACCTCTGTTAGGTGACTAGAATAGTTGAAGGAGTCAAACTCTAACTCAAAAGTCAACGGTCAAATAGGACCAGTGGTGTTACTATTTAGCTAGGGTCAAAGAGGCATGCATATCAACCCAAATACAATGTTGACCAAGGGATACCCTAGTCAACCAACTCTAGATGATAAGAAGAAATGTTATGCGAACGTCATCGGTCGTGGGAGCTCTCTGCCAGAACAAGATGTGTATCTCCACAAACTGCATGCAACTATATATAGTCAATGGCGATCATGATCTAAGACCAGGTCACACGAGCTTCAAACTGGGTGCTAGGTTAGCAGTTCCCTAAACTCTACATAGACCTCTGAATGATAGCAAGCCAAACAATCTAGCAGGAATCTACATGCATAAATCCTAAACAATAAGGAATGACATGCTAACAAACATCCAACTTAGATAACGGTTAAGACACTGACAAGCTATTACAAAAGAACTATCAAAATATACATGTTTAATTTCCTATACCACTAAACAGTAAATCAAGACTGCCAATCAGAAACAAAGCCTTAACTAAATGCGCAACATCCCATGATACTAGACACATAAACAACTTATTTAATCAGTCCAATAGAGACGTAAGCCAGTAAAACAAATAACAAGAATAATAATCACTAATTACTAACTCACTACATGCTATAGTCGTTCTAACTAACAACATGCTTAATCATGCATCATCAGATAACCCAGTAATAAAAAGGCAAATCCTAAACCTAAATCGTCATTATGGACTAGAAAACCCTAGGCAAGTGTTCTTACATTTGAAGTTATTGAACTCCTCGAGAAATGAGGCTATCTAGTCTCGAACAAGCTAATTAAATAATCGTAATTGTCAAAACAGTGAAATTATGACCTAAATGACTTAAAAAGGCTAAGCAAGGAGTTTAGGATCTCAAAATTACCGAAGACTGCAAAAAATGGACACATCGCAAAAAATAGAGTAAAACATATATGGGCAAATAAATGGCGGAGGAGCACGACAACACGTGGGCCCATGTCTGTAATTGGTGATAGACGTGACAACGTGTCATAACCACGCACAACTCGCTGGGTACTTACTACGTGTGCGTGGACGAAACTCACGGATCTAGGCAAGTTTGACGGATCTAAGGGCTAAGGGTTTGGACCTTGAGGGTTTTGAAGATGGATGTGACCAAAAATCACAAGTCGGGCCCTAATTGACGAACTAGGTGCTTGGTTCTGGTTGGATCTTCAAGCAAACGAAGTTGCGAGATGGAGACAGAGAACTCGACTCAATTTCACGATTCCATTTGCAAAATTGGGGCTCGACGATGTTAATGGATGAAACCGGCGAGGAAAGAAGACTAGCAACAAGTCTTAATTTTCGGCGAGAAGATGAGATTGTGGGGAAATTGCACAAACTACCCCTAAATGTGAAGGGTAAATTTGTCATTATTATTTTTTTTTTCTCAACAAATAACCTTGTATGAGAATCCTTCAAAGTTTAAGGGTCGTTTGCACAATTCCTCCTAAAATTTTTAATACTTATCACTAGTTGCTTAATTTATGAGGTTTATATCCACAATCAGTCGTGCTTAAATTCTCACTCTCACATATTACTTATCTCCAAATAAAAGAAAAGTAATAAAAAAATGCAACAGAAAAACTTTCGTTTTTTATTGACCATTTATTCAAGACAATAACAAACGGCAGTATCAATTTGCAACCTTTTGAACAAAAACCAATTATGTTATGTCTTTATCTTATTTGAAAAAAAAAAAAAACTTTTACTTTATGTAAAGATAAAGTGTAGATGACAACAAAATGAAACAATGCTAATGTTTTGAAGAGACAAAATATTGTAAATAGACAAATGCAATATACATGATATGTCCTGTTGCATTGTTCTAAAAGATATGATTTTTCATTTTAGCTCTTCCTTTTGTAGTCTTTTTAGGCACCAAAAGCTAAAATGAATGGCCTTTTTTTCCTCTTAGTGTCAAGTAGAAGACTAACTTATAATCAGAATTTTGAGGTAATTAATTGTCTTGATCTGTTAAAAAGCACTTTAAAAATAAAAAAAATAAAAATAAAAATAAAAAAAGTTGAAAAGCACCTAATGCTCATAGTATCTATGTATATTACTTGCTAATTACTTATCATGGTTTTCATAAGAGTATTTGATATGAAAAATAAGATATTCAATGAAAATAACAGGTATATTTGATATGTAATATGAAATCTATTTTGTTTGTTTTTTTTAGATTTTTTGCAATCCAAATAATAAAATTTGAAAACCAAATATTTTTACGTTTTTCAATGTATATGCTTAATGAATTTCAAATTTTAAAATGCATAATTACATTAAAAAAAATATTATTTTAATAAATCTCCAATGAGGTAAGTTGGTTTTTACTGAACCAGTAAAATAGTTGATAAAAGACTTTAACAATCATATTTAATTAGAGAGTTGATGTGATGACTCAGTTGTGGGAGGTTTATGTGATGACTCAACAACTACACAAAGATTTTATTGAAACTCAAACTCAAATTTCCATATTAAATGACAAAATCGAGGGCCTTACTGACCTCAAAATAACAATAAGGGTTATGGACAAAAATCAATAGGTCAAAATCACGAATTACATGATATAGAGTTTATGTATTCTGTATGTCTGATGCCAAAAAAAAGTTCTTCAAACCAACGATGAGATTGTACTATTGGGGATGATCATGCTCGCAAAATAGAAGAGATGTAACACTGGTGTGGTGTCTGTCACGTGAGCTCTAATGCTTAAGTCAACAATCTAGGAGAGTTGTGAGAGTATTTTTTAGAGAGTTCGAGTATTTCAAATTAGCTTACTTCCCAAAATAGATTTTTGTTAACGTATGTCGTTCACTCCTTTAATGTCACCTCTTACCTCTTGCACCAAACACTTCGAGATCCAATTAATTTCAAAGAGCCATGTTGGGACCGACCCTTGGTCTTGACCAACCCTAGGATGGTTGCAGGGAACCTTAGCTGGCCCTTGGGTGTTGCCGTCCCGCCTTTCGATTCAAGTCTTTCTCGATTGGGCCTTTTTCATGTTTTGGGCCTCTTACCATCAAACACCCCAACTTCCAACTCTCTTGCAACCAAGCTTCTTCACTAAATTGGGCTTAAATCATAGTTGATCTTGAGCGGCTTAGCTCGGCCAACCTTTTCCTTTGCGGATTGGCTGGGTTCCAACCTCTAGCATAGTCTCGGTGTACCAAGCCTTGTCAAGAAAGGGTTTTTGTCTTCCATAAATCAGTTTTATTTGAAGTTGTCACTCGGAAAAAAACTATGTAAAAGTTTTGAGATGAATATTTATACTATATAACGGTATTTATTAGAGAATATGGAGTTCCACCGCAAAACCAATTGGCAATGAGGAGAGAACTCACATATCTTATAAATGCTTTTAGGACTCCTCACTTTTTCAATGTGGGACAACTATGAGATCCTGATAATATTGGTGAACCCAAAAGTAGTATCATTCATGCTTTGAAAGCAATAGAACATGTTTCGAATATCCCAAAAATCATTTCATAAAACACTGATTAGCCTTTTGAATCAGCTCTGAGAGGAATTTGAATGGACACCGTCCCCCAGAAACCATATTATGCACTCTGCTACCCATATGAATGAAGCACAAAACTTTTGAACTTCAATGGTCCCAAATCTTTTTCTTGAGTTTATCAGCAATGTCTTCAAAAGCATTTCTTTGGCTAAAAGTACAACATTGGAGACGGCACCAGAGGAAAAAATTCGAAGTAAGGTAAGAGGATGCAGACGGCGACGCAAAATCATACATGAAGGTTGCACAAATTCCTAAGGAATGCCATGGAAACGACCATTGAAGGTAAAACAAAATTGAGAAATTCTGATACCATGTTCTATAAACATGAAATTCTATCTCAAAATCAATTAAGATATTCAACACTCTGAGCTTTCATTTGGAGCCCAAGAAATTTGACGCCCTCATGCGCGCAAGTAGAGATCTCTACGAACTCTGAAAGCAAAGCAATCTCATGCTACAGTCTCATGTGGGCTTTTTCGAGCCCAAGGCGCACTTTTCAGACCTTTTTAAAATACCGGTACTTTATTGTATTGAAATAAATAGGCATGAAAACTGGATCTTCTTTAATAACTGAATTCATAACTCCATATACAAACAATATGTGTAATCCACCCCAATGAAGGATCAAGATTTTGTAAAAGAATTATATTTAGAAACTGATTCGGTTACCGGATCCAACTAGAGCCCGGCTGTTTCATTGCACCAGTTTTCTTCATCAATTCCCTCACACTGGCTGCTTCCTGCCAACGCCCAGCAGTGGCGTACATATTTGACAGAACCACATACACAGATGGATTCTCGCGCTCCTTCTCTAGAAGAATTCCCGCAACACTACTTCCCAGCTTCAAGTTTGCATGAGCTGCACAAGCACTAAACAATGCCCACCAAACGTGTGTATGCTCTCCATATTGTGAACTTTCTATTACCTTTTCAGCCTGATCAATATACCCCGAACGACCTAGGAGGTCGACAATGCAAGATAATTGATCCACACTAGGAACAACACGATTATCTATCAACATTGCATCGAAAACCTGTCTGGCTTCGTCGACCAGTCCTGCGTGGCTGCAAGCTGAAAGAACAGCAGTGAATGTGGCTTGATCGGGCGTAATTGGTGATATTTCTTGCATAGCCTTGAAACAGCACACGGCTTCCTTCCCCTGCCCATGTTGTGCATAAGCAGATAGCATAGAATTCCATGATACAATATCCCTTTTGATCATGACATTGAAAACTCTCAAAGACCAATCTAACACCCCACACTTAGAATACATTGTAATAAGGCCATTGCCTACAGAAGTTTCTGAGAAGTTCCCTGATCTGAGATAGTAAGCATGAATCTGTTTCCCAATGTCCAAGGTTGAAATGCTTGCACAAATGCTTAGCACAATGGTGAGTGTAAATGCACTTGGCTTGAGCTTTGACATTACAAGTGCAGAAAAATGCTCCAATGCTTGCATTGGAAGCCCATTTAACAGAAACCCAGAAATGACAGTATTCCAAGAGATTGAATTTTTGGGATTGATTCCATCGAAGATTTGATGAGCCTGCGTTATCTTTCCGCATTTTGAATATGCAGAAACTAATGCATTTAAAACTTCAATTATGAGGATCAACCCATTTTTATAGACAAAGGCGTGAGCCATCTCCACTATGTCACTAAACTCTGAAACTCCTAATAAGCTTCCAAATGTGTACTCGTCTGGCCGAATTCCAGTCCTCAGCATTTGTAGAAAAGCAAGAACAGCCGATTTTCCGAAATTCCCACGAACATAGCTTGAGATCATGGCATTCCATGAGATGAGATCTTTCTCCCTCAGTGTCTGAAAAACTGCATTTGCTGCCTGAAACTCCCCACAAGAAGAATACATGGTTATGGCTGAATTTCCTACAGATGTAAAAGATTCAAAGCCTAACTTAATTGCCTGAGAGTGCACTTGTTGGGCAGCTCGTACACATGAACATGAGCTCATAATGCTAACCAAAGTGAGCTCAGTAGGACTTAGACATGCTCTTTGCATAACTTTGAACATAATCAAGGCCTCTTCATCACTTCCTACGCGGACCAAGCCGTCTATCATTACATTATAAGTAATCTGATCATGAACCTCACCTTCAGTTCCCTCAAAAACCTCAAAGGCATCCTCAACATCCTCCCTACTAAAGTACATAGTAATCAAAGCATTAATCACAGAAGATTTGCAAAGATACCCAGATTTAACCACCAAAGAATGCACCTGTCTTCCCAAATCTTCAACTTCCATAGTACACAAACTCAAGATACAAGCAAAAGAGTAATTATCAGGCCGAACACCCATTTGGTGCATTTCACAAAACAAGTTCATGGCAACCCAAACACAACCACTTTCAGCAAACCCAGTCATAATAGCATTCCAACACGCAACATTAGCCTTAGGCATTACATCAAACACCTCATGTGCATAATCGATATGACCCAATTTGGTAGAGGCTGACAACAACGTAGTCCAAGAATAAACATCGGGAAACTCAATCTCTTGGAAAACCCTTTTCAAAGAAACCAAATCCTGTGATTTTGCGTAAAGGGAAAGAAGGGTATTTGCGACATGGGGGTAGAATTTGAGGCCAGATCGAAGAGCGTAAGAATGGAGCTGAGAGCCGAAGGGGATAGCACGAAAGTTGGCGCAAACGGCGAGTGCGGTGGAGAGGTTGTAGTGGTCCGGCCTGAGAGTTGAACAATGTGAAGAATGGATTTGAGCGAAGAGTTTCAAACACTCGAAATGGCGATTTGAGCGCTTGAGTTGTGCAAGCAAGCGGTTGTAATGAAGGAGGTCTTGGGAAGAAGGTGTTTGGGTTATGGTTTTCAAAGTTTGAATGCCAAATTGGAGCTTCTTCATTACTCAAATCATCTCCTCTTACAAAAAGTCTTATTCCAAAAACGATTTAAGAAAAAAAAAAATGCAAGACGTTTACTTAAGAATGGTTTCTCCTTCAGCAGTCAGGTGGGAGTGGGACATTAAATATTTGAATCGGTTCGGTTGGCTTTTATTAAAACAAAAACTGAGAAGTTGGAGTTTCGCTCCAACTTTGAAATATCAATGGCTCATCCGTGAACTATAGTATTAAGATACATGGGAATAGTGAAGATAAGATTGGAAAGTATTGGCAAATTAATGTCACAAATAAATCTTAAATTTGAAACTTAAAAGAGAGTATACCATCAAAAGTCAAACGTTCAACAACCTGTGCCATATTTTGTGGACGCCAATCTAGTTACGGTTTCTTTTTCTTTCTTTTTTTCATCAACTATATTTTGGAAGGGAATTTGAACTGTTTACCAATAGTCACTAGGTTATACATCACATTCTATCCTTTGTTGGAGTTAAAGGTTTTCCTGTTCTATCCTCTTTAAAAAAATAAACTAGAAAAATCAATTTATACTAAAAGTAGTAAATAAAAGGGATAGAGGTTAGACATTGAGCCATTGAGGTCAGAGTAAACAAAAGTGATTTTGATATTTAATCGGCCTCTGAAAGCTAGAGTTAAAAGTTTGAAATCTATCTATTAAAACAAGAAGAAAAAAGAAAAAGAAAAAAGAGAAGTAAACATTAACACAAAATCGAAATGATTTTAAGCCTTCTTTGAAAAAGGAAATCCAATAAACCCTAAAATTCAACATGATAAATTGGCTTATTGAAAGTAAACAGTACAAGCTAAGATGACAATTTAAGGTTCATGCTTACAGATGACTAATCAAATTGCATTTACCTTATAATTGAGCACATTAATATTGATACCCTCAGTTTTTCAAATAAAGTATCCACGTTGCCCAACCAATACTATAGTCGCAAAATGATATCTAAAATTTGACATTTTCTTTTTACAATTTAAGAACTTATTGAACTTCTATCAAAATTAAGAACAATTTGATGGGTGGAAATTATGAAACAAAATGACATTTATCAACAAATAAAAGAAACTCATAGGTGAAAGTGGAATTTATAGACTTAACTTTCAAAACCTAAAAGTCAAATGATTACAGTTTGGAATAATTTTGACTGCTTTTAAGTACACATTTCTTTTTGCATTTAAGCCTTTAGAAAGTCATTCCAAACAGATACTTACTCATTTTTCAGTATTACAAAATTGCTCCCAAAGAATCAGTTATCAACATCAATGGATACTCCCCATGTTGAGCTGAAATTTCCTGTGTTTTTCATTTTATTTGCTTAAATAAAAGCCGTGAAGAACAAAAAGGGGAATGCGTAAACAGAGCGAAACTGTGAAACTTATATCAAATAAATGTGTGGTTTCTAAGCTCTACTAACTTCTCCAACTATACAACAATACCAAATTTACATGCAACCACTGCACCAAGATTGAACAAATTGACATCAATGACTATTTTTTTATTTTTTTTTCAAGCTTCTTCCATAAGTAGTGTACTCTCCTGATGATTGGATCAGCTGAGACTTCTTCTGCATATGCACCAATCGCGGTTAACAGGCTTGCAAATTTCTCCCCATTATCCTGTACCACAAAAAATTTCAGTCCCAATTCAGAGTTGTATTGCTTCTGAAGTATGCATATATATTTTTTTGTAGAAACAAAACATTTTCGTTGATAAATGAATGTGTTACAAATAACTTATCGATACAGAAGATAAAAGCGAGGAATAAACAATAGAGGCACTAAAAGAGCATGCCCAGATACACCCATGAAGGGCCCTCTCCATCTCTAGTCTGATATACAAAATGGCAAAAAATGGATCTTCATATTCAAAGGAACAAACAAGAAAGCTCATTAGATAGAGTTTGACGCCAATCTTCAAGAAGACACTGTTTTTATGTTGTATTGGACCGATACGTAGAGGTTTTGGAGTTATCGAATCAATACTTGTTAGGTGGTGATTCTAATGTAGCTGTTAGAAACTTAGAAGCGCTAAGGAAAGGTCCAAGCAAGAAAGATCTACCTACAGTATGAGGTTTCATTAATTTTTCCAATCTTATGAAGCTCTCTTGCTTAATGTTTCATTTCCCAAGTCTAATTTGAGTGAGGTTCATCAACTCTTTCATTTGGATGTTGAAATTCTAGGACCCCACAGCCAAAAGATTGATCTGCTCTTCTCCCCCTTTTTGGCAGTGTTTATTGAAGGCAAAATGTATAAGGTTTTCCTTTAGTCCTTAGCACTTCGCCGTTCTATTATTTATAGGCTTCCAGTCTCCTCAGAAGTCAGCTCTTGTTGGTCTCACATTTGACACAAACGACAGTTAGAAAACAGAACCCTGCATTTTCTCTCAATTCGAATTAGCAGTCCTGTGCATTTTCTCTCAATTTTTGCCAACTGTGGTTCCTTAGTGATATAAGCTTCTCGAAGCATTCAATCACTATTGAATTTTATTCTCCATTTGAAAAAGTAATTATGACCAACAACCTATGGAAGCTTGATTGCTTACATCCCAAATTTGAATTATTGGAGGCAGTATATGGAGACATTTTTTAGCAAGCATCAAGGCCCCGGCATTATTGGAGTCAGTACATGGAGGCCTTTTTTTTAATATTAATTTAAATGTTTCGTCTCCTAAATACGTATTTTGCCACATTGAGACCCACTTGGTGGGTCAAATTAAGTGTTAAACTTTTAAATAATTTCTAACAATGCATCACCAAATTGAACAGTAGAAATCAAATCAAGAGTGGCATGCCCCAATAATAGTTGCACATACCTCTGGTTTCTTGAATAAAAGATCTCTGATGGTAAATGGTACCATATAGAGTGGAAGATCAGATCGCAAGATTGCCTGCAGCATAAATGACATGGTTGAAGCCATAAGTTAAAATAACAAGGTGGATGCATGTTGAATAAATTCATGTTAAATTACCAATTAACCCAAAAGCTTAAGCTCGTGGGTTAGACTAAATTTAATCATATCAAAACAATGCAAATACTCCTCAAGAATCAATCAAATCTCTATTACGAATATATTTGGAAATTACGAACAGAGAACCAAGAAGAAAAGGATTAACTTTTCTTTAAGGTTCAAAATAAAGAAGAAAACTATCCCAAAGTATCAAAGAAATGTAGTATAAGCAAACAATTTAATTTTCTGCATTCACGATAACATAACTGACCCAATACAACTAAAGTAAAATTACCAGGTCCTTGCTCAAGAGAGCTTGTTCAGCATTTGTTATCAACATCTACAAGAAAAATGAACGAACATAAAGACACGTGGTTCACATTAATAAAACAGCTCAAGTATTTGTTGTATTTGCAAGAATTGATTGATCAGTTCTTAAAGTATTGTATATTTCACACTTTGTATAATAAAAATTATTGAAAGGTATAATAATTTCCAAATATAATATAAAAGGTATGTTTTCTAGTCTAGCAAATATTTTTCACCCTCTTTGGAGCCTAAACTTTTATAAAATGATGTGTGGCCTAATATATGTTTTTTTTAAACATGCTTAATTGAAAGATTATGTGAAACAAAGAAATACGAAAAAATAGTGGTTCATCAAGAAAATCAAATCTTCAAAGTTATCATCTTTTTCCTAATGTTAGAATCGTAAAAAAGACTGGATAACATTTTCGAGACCAGATAAAAATGGTTTTTCAGGCATAAAAGAGTGAAAGAAGGAGCCAAGTACATGCTAGTTTCCTTTAATAAACCCAATTTAACACAGACTAGAAAGAAAAAGGAAAAAAAACAATGGTAGCAAACTGAATTCAAATCAATAGTGATATATCAAGAAAACCAAATTTCCAAAGTTATCATCTTTTCCCTAATGTCAGAATGGTAAAGAAGACTGGACAATTCTTGCGCATACAGATACAAAATAGATTTTTCAGTCATTAAGGCCCATTTGATTTTAATTTTTTTTCACTGTTTTCATAAACTAAGTTTGTTTACAAGAACTTTGTTTTATTTTCTATTCCTATCAACACTCTTCAATCTTAGCCAAATAACACACAAACGGTTATCAGAATTGTTTTTTCTTTGCCGTGTTATAATGTCACAGGTTCAAGTATGACTTCAATCCAAACATCTAAAAAGAAGAATGCAAGCATGTCCAGCAATGAACAGCATGACTAAGTTAGTTACACTCATTACCAGTATAAGCTTACCCGATTAGATATAAATAGTACAAGTGTTTTAATAAATTTTATAGTTCAGAAGCCAGCTATAGTACTCTGATAGAAGTACCTTCCGAATACGTTCATCTTCCACTTGATCAACATGTTGCAACAAATTTTCTAACGAGCCTGACCAGTGAGACAATTTGTATATAAGAATTCACAGACTATACATTTCGGGCACCCCAGACAACAGAAAAAAGGGTAACAATTAGAAATATAATCAAGGAACACGAAAGTATAGTACTATGGCATCTCATTTGCTATTGCATAATAGAGTTCAAATTTTTACCCTTCACAATCAAAGAACGGAAATATTTTAGATTTTTAGATTACTTTTGTGGGGTGTTTAGTTTTTCTGATTAAAGAAAAAAAGAAAGAAAGAAAAGGAACACAACCCCAAACAAATAAATTACAAAATTCATTCAAATCCTTAGCTTGGAGTATTTTAAATATTTTTTAGTTTTTAGTAAGAGGATTTCTCATCCATCTCTTTCATTTAAATGTTTTTCACAGGATATTTTTTTTTTACCAAATAAAAAAAAAAAAGAAAGAAATCTAGAACAGAAGATTACAAGTTGAAACCACAGTTTCAAAAAGATGCCCAGAAGAAATCTAACTGAAATTGCCAAATTATTTTATTCTTCATCATATATATTGATGTTTTTTTTTGAAGTATGGAAGTGTTAAGGATTTATTTATAAGTTAACCTCAATAGTTTAGGACTTGTATTTGGATGTTCAATTCATCTCGTACCTTAGCAAAAAGAAGTTTTATAAGATATCTCCTGATATATAGGATACATTATTTCCTTGAATTGAATAGGTAGTCTTAGAAGAAGGTTATCCACACAATAATGATAATTACCTTGTAAGCGCACACACGATATAAGAAAGTAAGCATACATATGATTGAGTAAATTGTAGTCCACAACTCCCTGGGGAAGGTATAAGTCTCTTAAATCGACTTACCAAATCTGGTTATAAGTTGCACAGCATTCACATTTCCAATTCCATCAACTCCTGTATTTAGAGTTATGGGCACATCAAGCACCATCTAATTAATAAAAGACATTACAAGCTAGTAAAAATAGAATGCAGTCTACTTCTATATTTTCAATCCTCACTTGAGCAACTCAACCTGATGAGAACTAGCACAAAATTATAAACTTAACTAAATTGATGGGTTAGAGTAAATTTAATTATTAATCATATTTTGAATACTCTCTCACTTGTAGGCTTGAAAATAAGTAGAAACCCTAACAGGTGATTATCAATGTTAAATAGGCAAAATGGCCATATAGAAGTTTGAACACAAGATCTCATGCTTTGATAAGTGTTGATTTCTAATCTCTCATTCAATTAAACAATTCATGATACAACCAAATAAATATGCCAGAAAGACTAAGTGAGAAAAGATAAAACTAATCAAATCTAACAAATCTCCTGAACTAAAGGTCTCAAACATAGCTAAGTTAAATAGAGAATGCTGTTTTCTAATTTAGAAATTCCTAACTTTATATTAATTTCAATACTACCCTCGAGGTGGGCTGAATATATCATTTGGCTCTTCAGCATGTTTATGTTGGTGAAGATGTACATGTGGGTTACAATGATTTTTTTACCCTACGTAATTTTTCTAGTGTGGATTAGACCTAAAGCATGGAAAAGTACTCCAATTAAAAGTCAGGTCCAACCGAAGTCCATGAACACCAAGTAAAGCAGCACAAGGACGGAAAAGTCAGGTTATCAAAGTTTCATGTTGGAAAACAAACTTATGGAGGTTTTCAGAGAGATTCGTGAATCACCTGGAATATTATCAGATTTGTCACCGACTAGAGAGACCACATCAACAAACTGAGAAGGTTCCAGCCCTCCATATTTTTCAGCAAAATCCTCCAACCCAAAAGAAACCATCCTAGAAATGGGCAGAGAAGTTCAATAATTGTTGTAGTTCAAAAGTAGGTACTATAATGTAAATCCAAAAATTAAAACCTTTACCCAACCTCTAATGAAGATCATGCACCTAGCCTCAGCTATAGTCTCTTGTTGCACGATAATGGACTCACCATACAGTACAAGATGGCTCCCATGTCAAACTCTAAGAGTTTCTACCTAAGATGATGATCCTCGAAGGGAACAATAACCAAGATGCCACAAAATTGCATCAGTTTTTGTGCTTACCCAAACTTCCTTCCAAGTCCCAATTTGATCATAAATTAGAGATCCGCAGCACGCTCCTTAGCTATCACGACACACTTAGGAATCTCGAGTGAGAATTATGTCTCCTCCTCGAAGTAACCCATATCTTCTTGAAACCCCTTTGCTTCTTTTCTAAACAAATAAGTGAGCTCATATATCTCGAGGAAGAGTAAATCAGCGAAGCTCACTAGGAGGGAAAAATTTGCTCAATGGTTGTCCACCTTCGGAAGCACTATAGGCTTGCGGTAAAAGAAGATCTACGTTATCTTTGAATGTGAATGAGTGTAACCCAGAACTTTCATTTCCTTCAGGGATGACAATTGAAGACATTCACCACTTAAAAGGCTCCACCCCTACAACACACCAACTCTCCTAGGGTTTGAAACCATCTAAATCTAGATTAATGTTCCCGAGCAACCCAACAACATCCAAAAAAATAGTTACCCTAAGTATCTACACCCAAATGCAACCTAATTTTCAACAAAATTTTTAGCCCTTTGCAAATTTCCTCCATCTCCACCTTCTTTCCCATGTTACTAGTTCAAAAACAAACCTGACAATGAGGAGACCCAACTCTCATGGAACACTCTTACATTTAGAAAATAAAAACTCTATGATCCAATGCAGGTTCACTAATAAATTTATCAAAGAGAACGATTTTAATTATCAACCATTTTCCCAATCATTATTAATAAAAAACCGGAAAGCATAGAGGGTTTTAGTTTCTATTCTAAATATTGATTAAAAAAATACCCAAATATCATGTTATACATATCTAATTGTTTTCCTTTGACCTTTAATGCGGATAAAACTATTCTTATGTAGGTGTTCTGTTTAAGACAATAATAATATGTCAATCCCTCTAATATTGTTGAATTATGTTAAACCACCAATCAATCCAAAAGCCTAAGCTGATGGATTGGGGTAAATTTAATTATATCAACTAACACTCTCCCTCACTTGTGGGCTTTGAAATTTAAGAAATGCCCTACAAGTGAAATTTAATTTTAATATTTTAATTGGGGAGGAAACGACTTGGCAGGGATTCGAACTCATGACCTCCTGCTCTGATACCATGTTAAATTATATTAAACCACCAATCAATCCAAAAGTCTAAGCTGAAGGATTGAGGTAAATTTAATTATATCAACTAACAAATATGTTAAGAGCAATATTGACGACATAAAATGTTACATATAGTATAACCAATCTACCCTCAGAGTCAATTGTTAAAAAGACTCGAGAAAAAACTATTTCTTTTATAAAGTTAGAGGAGTTCATTTTTAATAAATAAACAGGTAATTGACAAGTTCTTACTCAAAACCACGTGGAGCTATTCGCAAAAGACGTAATGAAGGAGATAGAATCTGGAAGAAATCCTTGTCAGGGGAGACAACGCGAACCTGTTATGACACTCAACAAATCAAGCAGTGAACGATGAAATATATCCCCATATAGGAGCACAGTTTTTGCAAGCATGTAAAATAAATTTCAAAAGGACCCAATGTCTCTGAAATATGATGTCAGTGTATCTCACCTTGCACCCAGCAGTAACACTTCTCAAAGCCAATGTGCCAATTACATCATCAGCTTCCACTCCAGGTACCTATAATTGAGTATAATAAAAGTCAACCATCAGAGAATAATAAGAAAAAGTAAACAAAGTTCAAACTAAATTAATTCCAGAAGAAGCACAAGAGAATGTGCCATTTGCTTTGCTGGAACAAAATCTCTTATTCCCTTGGTAATGGTGGCCTCGCCATTAGGGCTTGAAGCACAAGAATGAAGCCTTGCTAAATGGGGGTGAAGATTCATCCATGAACCTAATGCTCTTTGGAGAAGAGTCACTTCTAGCATTCATGAGTTTTCTCTTTTCGTTTGGTACTCAGTGGGTAGTGGTCACTTCAGCCTTTGCAGCCCTTGGAGGAACATCTCTAGAATCTGGTCTCAGCATAGGTCATTAAGGTTTCTGAATTTGTGTTCTGATCCTTGTATATGGTTTTGGCACGATTGGTGAAATCAGCAATCAACCCTTGAAATTGTGTTTTCTTGCTTTCTTCCAAATTGTTGCTTGTTCAGATGACCCTATTTCTACTAAGGAAGAGCTGCCTCATTTTATTTTTATTTTTTGATGAGAAATAAAAACTTTTCATTCATATATGAAAAGGTACAAAAAGATATCAAAAGGACTACAACAAATTTTGCCAATGGTTGAACAAAATAGAGAGATCATGAATACAAAAGGCGTGAGTACGATAACACCAATACAAACCCATATGAAGTGCTGATTTAATAAGATTTTCCAAAGGAAGGTGGGTGTCATTGAATATTGAGAAAAGTGCACAAACCACCCTTAAAGTATGAGGTTTGTAACAATTACATCCTTAAACTTTTGATTTGATCAACTAGCCCCCTAAAGTTTGATAAGTGTTGCAATTAGCCCCAAAATCAATTTTTAGTAAAATATAAGAAGGGTAAAATTGTCATTTATAAATAATTAAAAAAAAAACTTCTGCCCTTTCCAATTTCACCTAAATTTGATTTAGAGGGCTAATTGTAACATTTATTAAACGTTAGGGGTCAATTGATCAAATTGAAAATTTAAGGATGTAATTGTTACAAACACCATACATTATGGGTGGTTTGTGCTATTTTTCATTGAATATTCTATTATTTCTTTCCTACCACCATTTCCAAAAGAAAGCATATACCAAATTGTTCTAGATTGTCTCCTTTGTGTTCTTGAATGGGTGTCCGATCAATAAGAATAGAAAGAGAATCCTTGTGCCTTTTGGCTGAACGAAAGTACTATAAAAAAAATTCAATAATCTGTTCCAATAAGTATGAGCCCAGTTGCAATGGATAAATAAATGGTTATGTGTTTCTTCCCCTTTGTAACAAAGAAGGCAACAACTTGGCAATAGAGTGATGTTTGGGTCCTTCTTTTGCAAAATATCATAGTGTTGATGGCCAGATGACTGAGTTCCCATACAAAGAACTTAGTTTTTTAGGTTGGTTTCCCATCCACAGCGCCTTCAAGAACAAATAGTCATCCTCAAATTGGCCCTCAGTGGATCTCACAATGCATTTGAAAAGAGACTTTGTCGAAAAGCACCCATCTTTCTCGTGTGGCCACAACCATTTGTCAATCAATTCCTTTAGGTTTGTATTGTCAAGCTTGCTAGAAAATGAAGCCCACTCCACAATTTCAGCCTTAATGAGTGATCGTCTAAAGTGGAGATTCCAGGATCGATTTATGTTCCTGTAGTCTTTTGCCTAAAGCCCAATTTCTCTTCCTAATTTTTGTTTGTCCAGTTGAAGACCTAGGAGCTTTCAGTAAAAAAGTTATTATGAGAATTTATGAGCTCTTGAAGTTCGATCCTCCCTCCTAGAAGGGCGAAAGGTAGGCATTGGTTTGATATTGTTTAGAATGGTGTTGTTTTCTTCAGCTTCTAGACCTTTCAGTGTAGACGGATATGTTCTTGGAAGAATTCATGGATTGGAGATGCTACCTTAGCCTCCTATTTTCTAGATTTGTTTAGCATCTAGATGAGACAAGAGGCAACTGTGGAAGAGTGCTGGAGAAATGAGGCAAACGATTACGACTTGGGTTTTAGAAAAGGTTTGTTTGATTGGGAAATCCATAGCTGGATAAGGGTGATTGAGCTAGTTGGTGTCATTCGATAGTTGTTTAGGCTTTAGAGAAGTCTAGAAGGTTTACTGATAAATCAATTTTTTTTTTAGCTTTCAGATTTTCCTTCCTCTTTGAGAGTTCCTTTGATTGATGCTTTCGGGAAGAATAATACTCCAAGGAAGGTTAAGGTGTTCCTCTGGTTAGTGGCTCATAGAAGGATCAATACTCATGAAGTGCTCCAAATGAAATGTCTCCATTGGGCTACTCCTCCAAACGTCTGCTAGACGTGTTTTGAAATAGAAGAAACTTCAGATCATTTGTTCTTTACGTCATTGTTCTTTTGCTTCCTTAGCTGAGCAATGATTGTGAAAGAAGTTAACTTCTCCTTTTGTTTCCTAACAAAAGCAATGATTTGCTTATTGAGGCTTCCGGAGATGGAATTCGAGAAAAAGAGGAAAAGTGTTGTGGGTTATGGCTGTTAGGGCTTAAACATGAAGCTTTGAAAGAAATCGTCATCGAGGATATGTCCTCTTATATTTCTTTTCGAAGTAATATGTGATCCCCAGCTTCTTCTGTAACTACTACTTTTCCATAATCCAATTTTTTTTTTAGTTCAACAACAATGGGGTGGGGGATATGACTCATGACCTTTTAGTCATGGGCATACACTTTTGCCGATTGAGCAATTGCTTTTGTTGGCCCACGATCCAATTGAATCACAAAGCTATTTTATAGCTTTTTTGTTAGGATGAGGATTCCCTTTTTCCCCTAAGGGGAAGTAGTCTAATAAAAACTTAGGAAATAATAATTGATTTATTACCTCAATCACCTGTACGGACAGAGACTTTATGGATGCCTTCAAGTATTGGAGCCCCTGGACTACGGTATCAGGTGTAGGTGGCCTGTTACTCTTGTATGCAGGATAACGTGTATGACGAAAGGTGGATCCTACATAGATGTAGAAGATAAAGCAATTTAGTTGATAATTAGTTTGAACTAAATCACTAATAGATTATTAATACAAGTAGATTTAGAAGTAAAATGTTGTTGATTTTATTCTTCTTTTTTTCTTATATTGGGTCTCTCTTATATAAGAGGGCTTTCTTTTCTATTTTGGGTCTTTCTTCTATATAAGAAGGCTATGTATCTCACAATGATTACTATTGGAATACAATATTTAATTCCATTATAATTTCTTTTTGTTTGGATTAGAAAAAAATTCATTAATAAGTGAAATTACAAGAGGAATGAGTCATATTGGGCAAGCTTACAAAAGACCTCTAATTAAAAAGGAGAGTAGAGTAATCATAATCCAAAGAAAAGAGATGAACACTTTAACCAAGATACAACCATATTAACAATCAAATCATATAAAGATAAGTAGGGAAGAGCTTTATCTTCGAAGACACTTCTACTGCATTCTTGCCATAAGCCCCAACAAAAAGCAATAACAATGTATTCCCAAAATCGAAGACAAGAAGTAAAAAATGTTGTTTGGAAGAGCCAGGGATTATCTAAAAGCGTCAAGAAAATAGCTTAAAAAAAGTCAAGCCAAAGGGCAAAGGATAAACAAACGACCCATTGATTATGAGTTTGAAAGACACATACTCCACCAAGAATGAGACATATGCATATAGGGCATACATCGTTGCGGTCGATCATAAGTATTAATAGCCCCAAACTAAGCTCCCACAAGAAAATCTTAATAGGATATGAATCCTTCCAAATGAAAGAATAAATACTTTTCAAATGCAGGTCAGCTACTCCCACCAAGCTCTTGTAAGTGGTTTAACCGTAAAAGATCCTGATGAGTCAAACGGCCAAAACCATGTATCTGATGCCTCAGACAGTCGAACAACTGATAAAAGGTTAGATAAAGTTGCCTATTCAACTGTTTCCAGTTTTGTAAGGTTGCGACGGGGCCTAAGGTTCCCAAGTTAGTCTATAAAGGCATGGAAGAAATTGATAGACAAAGGCCACAATCCATCATGAATCAATTCAAAAAAGGGTACTAGTTCCATCGTCCTTCTAGCCCGACTAGATACTAGATGATTCACCTTGCAAATAGCCTTCCATAGCGACTTATTAGATGAAACCAAATAGAAGAGGGCCACAAACCCTTATCCATAGAAACATAGTATTTAGCAATTATAAGCTTACGCCAGGGGGATGAAGGTTCATGAGCGAAGCAACAAAACCATTTTGGGAATTTTCAATGGCCTCCAAGGATATAAGCAAGCATATTCAATGGGTCCAATGGCAGGGCCGTTTGCCATTCAAAAACTCTCAAATTCTAATCCTAAAATGTTATTGCATAAATGCCTACACCAAAGAGATCAACTTAAGATTCTTGGTCTTTCTAACAAAGACAACACCATTAAAAGGAATTTCTTTCAATTGAATGTTACAGACTTAATAGAAGAAAACTTAAATGGTCCATCAATGATTGGAACAAGTTGTTGATTTGAATGATGGGACAAAGGAAAGCAAATGGACAATTTAACTGAATATAATGGTGAGATGTTATCGTCAAATGGATAAGTGTTGTCATCTTCCAGATGACTGAATAATGAGTCAATACTGCTACACTCTGATAGGACCCAACTTCTATTGATAGTAAATTATAAAAGAAATATAAGATAACCTAGGTGTAAGGCACCAAGAACCTCCCTCTCTACTGAATTCTCTCTTGAGCCCAAGAAGCTACTCAATATATGCATCCCTTCCCCTACTCCAAATCTCTCATTTGTTTTTTTTTTTTTTTTTTGGAAACCGAGTTGATCGAAAATTCGCTCCAATCTCTTCTCACGTGGCCATTAGCTTTTTCATCTTTCTTCTCTTCCTCTCTTTATCTTTCGTCCCATTCTCACCTTCGTCTGACATCTCCCACTTTTGTTTCCTTCTTTCCTTGTAAGCTTTCTTTGGTTAATGTCTTGTTTTTTAAGTTTGTTTTTCGAGTTGTGCTCCAAGATCCTCTCCAAAGATGTCTCTTTTTGTTATATGCTTTGTATCTCAGTTCATTTTTTATATCGTTGCCTCTCGCGTGTCTTTTTTTCTTCCCCTATTGGTTGCCCACGTCTAACTTTTTGTTGCGGCTTTTTTTTTTAATGTCATGGACTCCAATAGCTGCTTTATCGTAGATCTTTTTTTGTAACCTACAAAATGACTGTGTCTTTTGGTTAGAAGACGCCAAATTTAACAAATTCATCCCCCTTCCTTTCTCCCTTTTGATGAAATTATATCCCCGTCAGCCATGTTTGATTCATCAAACTGTTCTCCCATGACTCAAATTCCATATCATTATCTCCTTCTAGTGGGGACTTCCACATTGTCTTTTTTTTAATATCCGTGACAATCTAGGCCAGCTTACGTGCACCTCGACTAATGTCATGGGACATACCGCTTAACCCTATAACATTTAGATGCCAAGGAAACCCGTGGAAATTAATTCCTAGGTAGGTGGTCACCATGAATTGAACACATCACCTCTTAGTTTCTCTGGACCCCATTGACCACTAGGCCGCCCCATGATGGTTGACTTCCACATTGTCAATGTTTGTGGTTTTCAATTGAAGGTTATTTCCCCTAAATAAAGAGGGTACGAAACACCCAACATAGGGATGCTACAGTGATTTTACAATGAGTTTCACCATTATTGGACAAAGCATAGTTTTTTGTAGGATTTTGATTTGATTTGTTTTATTGATAGTTGATTTCTACCCTGGATATATGTTGTCATAACTCTGTCGATATTTTCTGTTATTATATCTCGCTGCTTTCAGAAATTATGATTATACTTCCTAGATTTCAGGTTTTATGTAGTATTGTTTTGTCTTTTCTTTGCTTAGTGTATTTTTAGTACTTTTTAGGCTTTGTTCTCAACTTTAGATTGCATATCTTTGTTTTTTTTCTTTTTTTCTTTGAAAGTTGTATCAGAAGCTACTGCTTATTTTCATTTTCTTAATCATAAGTTTATTTCTTGTTTCAAAAAAAAATTATGGATCCGCGATTATGGGTGTTGCAAGGTGCCAAAACAAAAATAGTTCTATAGATAGGTCTCAATAAAGCCAAAACTGAAGAGATTTTAAAATGAAGCTTTTAAGAAAATTAATTAAAAAGAAAAGACTAGTTTCCATTTTAAATTTTGAACAAAAAAAACTTGATTATTACCATGCAAAAGCCATAATACACAAATGCTTGGAATTAAAATATAATTAAAATACATTCCCGGTTTTCTAAATTAAAACATGTAACCAACAAATATTAGTTTCCATAATTTTAACAAGTTAATATCGTTATACTCTTAGTTCAAAAGAGAAGAAAAAAAATCACTATCAACTCTATCATTCAAAGAAGAATAGCATACCTTTTGCCATGAAATTTACATTCGATGAATTACTAGTATGACCATATGGATGTCCTGAAAGAAAAGGTTTGTTTTTACCAAAAGAATTAGTTTAGTATTGCTTTTTTTATAGGAAACAGTTAACTTTTCATTGATGAATGAATAAGAACAATGATAATCCTATCGAAACAATTACAAAAGGTGTTGCCAATGTGAATATAAAAATGTTAGGTCATAGTTAAAAAAGGGCAAAGGCGGGAGCCTATGACACCAAAGAATTCCAGTATGTAAAGTATCTTTAATGAGGAAAGCACGTGATGTTAACGAGTCTTTAAGAATCTGATTGTTCCTTTCTCCCCACCATAGACAAAGTTAACCCATAGAGTTTCTTTAGTGTTCTTAAAATGATGCCCAATCCAGATGCAATATAGGAGAGTTCTGAGATTTTTGGGGCACACAAAGGACCATCCAAATACTACAAAGAGATGATCCCAAAATTATTTTGCCCCACTGCAAAGGTTGAATATATGATCGTGAGATTCTTCCCCCTTAAAACACAGTCTATAGCAAGTAGGAGACAACTATAAAGCACGGACGCCTTAAAAATGGCCAGGAATCGGTATCAGAAACGTTTCGGACACGGATACGCCCTGACAAGCCCTAGACACGTGTCCGACACGCCAAAAAGAGTTTCTGATTATTAAATTTATTTTTTTAAATTTTTGATACTCATGGACACATTTTGGACACTTTTGTTATTTTTTTTTAAAAAAAATAACATGGTTTGTTTTGCTCTCAGCCCCGGACACGTGTCCGACACGCCAAAAAGAGTTTCTGATTATTTAAT
>JBBMKA010000026.1:20264745-20329093 GCA_037833695.1 Sechiopsis laciniata
CCACTAAACATGCTCGTAAACAGTAAACATGCAACAAGAATACAATCAATGAATATTTTGCAGGGCCCACACAACCCTGGTAAGAAATCCTTACCTGGTAAATAAGTAGAAAATCACCAACAGATAATTGTGCTCTTTGAGCTGCAGAACCAACACGAACCTAGCAAATATTAATAGCAAGAATAATTATTCTCTAAACATCTAGCAGCAAACGACCAACACACACAAGGCTCGAGAAATAATACCCCTAAACCGAGAAAATAGGCTCGACTGCAGGCTTCGGTAAAGGCGAAAGAGAAGTCTTGCATGTGGTGAATGAGGCGCGATTGGTGCAAAGCTCGGTGAAGGACGAGGCTGCGGGCAGACGCGAATGGCGAACGTCTTGTTGAGGCGAAGGACTCGCTAGAGCGAAATCCAAAAGTGAACACAACACAACGGATCGGCTTTAGACAAGAAAACGGGCGAGGTCTCAGCATTGTGCGTTCACGGTCTCGACTGTGAAAAGAACAGGGTCGATAGATCTTGACATCAGGCCACGGAAAACCAACGGATAACAAGAAGGGTTTGGGTGAAACGTACCTGAGGCGATCACGACCGAGATGCTACAGATCGTTCAATTGTTTGCAAGGGTGAAGGCATGTGGGACTGGATGATTGCGGTTCTGCGATTGCAAGGCTGCGGCTGAGCAAGGAAAACGAAGGTACCGCTTGGCGATTAAAGGTTGTTGCTCTCGGCGAGGGCGAACGTGCGAATGAACGGGCGAGCGACTGCTAGGGTTCGGCGAGGGAATTGGTGAAGGTGATTTCGACAATGGTTTTTCTCAGCTGGAATTTGGGCGGCGACTTCCGGCTGTAATCTGGCGAAGGGGAGACAAGCTCTCGGCTTTGCAATGGAGCTCTCGGTAAAAAGAAGGGAGAAGAAAAAAAATGAGAAAGTCCAAATGCGGCTAGGGCTTGAGTTTGGAGAAAAAAAAGGTTTAAATAGGGTCTTCAAGCGATCTCGGCTTGGAGTCCTGGTGAGGGAGAAATTAAATAACCATTTTTCCCCTTTTCTCTTTTAACCAAAAAGGACATCCAAGCTTCCAAAAAGCAACTCTAACCTTGGAAACCTGAAATCGTAGCAATAACCCAAACTCAGCAAATGACAGAAACAACCCCGGACTCTGAAGGAAAAATTACCAAAATGCCTCTCGGCCTAACTGAACAACCGAATAAACAACTGAACATACTTGAGGAACTAGAAAAGAAAACAGGGCCATTATAGAGCAGCAGCTAACTCTGCTTCAGAAGCATGTTAATGCCCTTGCACCTCCTCTGGCAGCTACTATATCGGTAGCTAAGCTCTAGGTAACTCAACTCTCTGCCATTCCTCAGGGTCTACACCAGAGGACCACAACACGTTAATCTACGCATAGGATAAATCAAACAGGTAATAAAAGTAAACATGTAAGCTAGATGTTATGTGCATTAACAAAAACCCTTATACAAAACTGACATACCTGACGGTCGCTGGAATGCTGACTCTGCGTTCTGATGCCAAATGTAAGAACCCATAATTTCAAACTATAAATCCTACTATATGTTAACTAAAAAATAATTAAAAAAAATGCCTTTCAGATTTTAAATTAAAAACTGATGCGATTATTCGGTGCGGTATAAATAAGCTAATGATAATTTCTAAGTGTGAAACTAAGTTCTACGCTTCGAATCGCATTAATACGCAAGTATATGCAGTCGAGTATGCAGCAAGTGATAAGTATTTATATTTTATCGTTCTCCCTAGGGATTGATGTCTATAATCAGTTCATTAATCTAAGAGTTATGCAAGAAAGTAAAAAGAATGGTATTGGGATTTTGGTTGTATTTTATATCTAAATGCGAAAGTAAACTAAAATGCGAAATGAACTAAGTAAGGCTCGGGTTAAAGTTATGGGATGCGTCTAGCAATTCCTAGGATAAAATGTGATAAGTAGTAATTTCCATACTTCGCCTAACAAATATCCGCTTCCGCTTTCATTCGCATTAAGCCCAACTTCCATTGCGACTCAATGTAATTAGCAACCGGCGCAACGTATGCAGTATTTACGCATTTATTCCTAAACTCTGATTTAAAAGACGAAAGACTTAATACTAACCTACTGAACATGCAAACTAGCCTTAGGTTATTTTCTCTTCCAATTTACAACCTATTAGTGCATGTGGATGATCTGTCGAGATTTATTGTTTGATTAAGATTCTTATTCAACATGTTTCAATTAACAACTCCCTTTACCCTAGTACATGATTTCTACAACCCTTACCTTTAACCTTTACCTAAGATGCTTAGCTAGACATGAAAGTGAGGAAAAGAATAAATAAGAATAAAGCAAAAGTCATTGCAAAAGAAAACTGAATTAATTTAAATGCAAGAACTGTTCGAAAGGGAAAAAATGGTGCTGAAAATAAATAAAGAAAAGATAAACTAGAAAGCGGTAAATGGTGCTGAAAAAAATGGTGCTTGAAGAACAGGACTCCGTGTCAATAGGAACATGAACTTCGCTTCGAAATCCTACTCCCAAGTGTGGGAGAAGAACTCCGGAAACAGGCACACTTTCTCTCTTGGTTCTTCTCCTTTTTATAGGTTTGAGATGCTTGGAGACTAAGGAATCGACTTGGAAGGCAAAGATTGGATTTGGAAATATCTTTTATTGCCTTTTATTGCATTTTATCTATGAAAGATTATCCCCTGATTCTCGTGACAGATTTTCTCTGATTTGACAATCACATCTTTTCTGATTATGACATGAATCCCATGATTATTGCAGTTTGTCTATCCCACAATCTGATAGTTGGCATTAGCTCATCATTGGATTCTTTCCTTATTGAGGCTTTTGCATCTGATCTGCAGTTTTTGCATCAATGTTTCTAGATCTGCATTGCTCTAATTTTCGCATCGCTTCGCATTAATTTTTTTTTACAACAGATATTTGTCCTTCGCAAATATTATTTGGTAGCTCCTGCGGTCTACAACCTCCAAAGCGTCTTGATGCCCATTTTGACCTTCTGCTTCTTCTTTGAATGCGATGCTAACCATGTTTCCAATTCCTTTAGATATAGCAATAAATTAGCGTAACATGGAATCTTTGGCATTTATGTAAAAAAAGCATTCAACATTCACATTTTACTCTAAAATGCTCTACTTTCCCTAGCCTTTTATATTTAAGCTCATAAATCATACATGCATCTTATTTATATGAATTTCCCATCTTAATGCTATTCTAACTCTGAAGTTTATTCAATTAATGCACAAATACCTTTAGAATATATTAATATATTAGCCTACATAATGCTTATATTTGAGAGCTATCAAACCTCCAAACTTGAATCATTGCTCGTCTCGAGTAATGCTTCATATATTAATGCGCAAGGAAATTTTATATAGATGCCTTTAAGTAAATGGTCTGAACAATGTTCTGAATTTCGGAGTCTAATTAAGCAAAATTTTTGTCACATGCTAAATACATCAACTTCTATCCTATAGATTTTAGAGTCCTAGTGTTGCTAAAACACTTCCCTTACTGATAACACGCTCTTCCAAGTTAGACTAAAAACTGAGCACTCATAGAGATTAATGCCTACGACTCGAACCACTTCATTCAAGCTCTTGATCATCCTAAGTTTGCTCAAAGCATTTTGTTTGAGGCTTATTTATTTGAGTTCCTTTGAGTAAAATATTTCACATGGCCGTAATTTCGTCGGTCTCGGCATGGCTCGTTTAAGCATAAAACGTTCCAGCTAAGTATTGGAATTTCTTAAGTTTCCGCTTGATTGGGTGGCCAGCGGAATACTTGGAATACCCACGGCTATTTGCTCTTATGCCCTTTCATTTTTACCCATAATTTTTTTATCTTTAATTTTTTTTGATTTTTTGATTTTTGATTTTTGATTTTTTTTTCAATGCTGCTCTCGATCACTCTTTTTTTTCTCAGCATTTCACTCCTCAGGCTTGCCCTCACCCCCAAACTTAAAATCTTCACTGTCCTCAATGAAGGTGAAACTTAGTTTCCCCAAACTTATTTTGTTCTAAGGTTTGAATTCTATGTTTCAAGCTTTCAGTTTTAACCTTGGGAGTTAACCCATTTTTTATTCTGATCAGGGATTAGTGCATTATCAACTTAGTCTGTATTTAAGCTAGTCCATTATTCTAAAATCTTAAGGATAAAGGTTGGTGTTCTAGATTGTTCATAAATTTTGACTATACTAGACTACAACATTTGAGAGTAGAGCGAAGAGACATTTACATATAGCATTTAAAAGTTTCATTTTAAAGATGCATGAATATGAGAAAAAGATTTTCTATTTAGTCCTAGTTCGATTCCTAGGCTAAGGTAATTAAGAGTATTTAACAAATTTCAGCATAGATATATGAAAGTAAGAAATAAAGACAAAGAAGGATAGTGCTTCCTTTTGCTTTCCATTTGAATTTTTACTGTGATCGCATTGCTTTTATCGCTTATTGTCTAGGCTGCTATTTGTTCATCCTGCTTTGTCGTATATTCAACTTCGCACCGCTAATGCCTACTCGCTTTTCAAACACAAAACTAAAGAAAACAAATATTAAACTATCCTAACAAATACGAAAAATAAATCTAACCTAGAAAAATAAAATGGGAAAAATTTAAAGCTTGTAAATGCTCGAAGATAAAACTTAAATTGTACCGACTGTGCATGCTCCGAGCCTCGCATTCCAGGAATGCGTTATGCACACTTTTCTTTTGGCCATGTAATCATCTTCAGAGCGAAACCATCTTTGATAGCTTGCTCTTGGCTTACTCTATCATGCCCTTAATGCGTGTAAGTCCTATCAATGTTAGAGTTGATAGGGTGCAGAGCATCACATTAAAGTTCGATTGAATTGCCCTCTCGTCAGATTTTTTAATGATATCTTGGTTGGGTTTTTGAGAGCATGATAGTTTAAAAGTGGTTCGCATAATTTCTAGGGGTTCAATGCTTTTGAAACTATCTTTAGTTTCCTGCACTGTTTGCTCCATCATCTCTTCCTTGGTCGGTTGATGCTTTTGTTTTTCGGTCACAGCTATAGGTTCATCCTCCACAAAACTGGTGGTTGGAGGATTTTCATCCTCACTTTGACTTTCATCACTTAGGTTTTGCACAATGTCACTATTGGAACTTTCTTCTTTTCCTCTCATAACTACTTCTTTATTGTCAGCTTCTGGAATCACTTGAGTGGTGAACCTTGCCCAAGCTTCTTCCTGCTACTGATATTGCATCCTTTGTTCTCTATCTTTCTTCTACGCTCCTTAGAGCTATGGCCTCTTCCTTTTCCTTGATCATGGCTAGACTGAAATCTTTCCATGAGAGTTCTGTCTCATAAAAAAATTCCATTGTCGATGCCTCATTAAATACTTCGGCCCTCAAATATGTATCTTCTGATCTTGTATTACTGATTATACTTTCCTTGCATATTCCCTTTAGAGATCGTTCGTGCTCGTATTTAGTTTCCTAGAGTGTTAGAATGATGCCATTCTCCCTTATCCATTGCTGTCGTCTTAACCGTATCTTATTCTCCATATTTTTTTCCTCAGAAGACTGCTCAAGATTGTACATAGGATACCTAGGTTCATGATGCCTCGATTCCCATGTATGGTTCATGTTGTTGCGATCTCCTTGCATACCATATTGATTATGAAAGATATTGCTATGATATCCCCCAAATTGCTGCTGGTTCTCCCAGTTTGGATACTTTAGATAGGAATCGGTTGTGTAAGGCACCTCCGCATAGCCTAGTTGCTGATAAAAACATGTTTGCGGAGGGGTGATATTACTGTTCCAATATTGATTTGCAAAGTGATTGTAGGCCATCTTCTTTTGTTATTGCTTGTGGTGATGCGTTGGGACTTCTTCTCGGAAGACTAGTATACTCCGCGCTTCGTAGTGTTCTGCAGTACACTTAGAAAATAAGAAATAATTAGCCTTTTTGATAATTAAGAACTACTCTCAAACTAATATAACCAATTATAAATAAATGAATACCCGGCAATGCGCCAAAAACTTGATGCGATTATTAGGTGCGGTATAAATAAGCTAATGATAAATTCTAAGTGTGAAACTAAGTTCTAAGCTTGGAATCGCATTAATACGTAAGTATACGCAATCGAGTATGTAGCAAGTGACAAATATTTATATTTTATCGTTCTCCCCAGGGATTGATGTCTATAATCAGTTAATTAATCTAAGAGTCGTGCAAGAAAGTAAAAAGATTGGTGTTGGGATTTTGGTTGTGTTTTATATCTAAATGCGAGAGTAAACTAAAATGCGAAATGAACTAAGTAAGGCTAGGGTTAAAGTTATGGGATGCATCTAGCAATTCCTAGGATAAAATGAGATAAGTAGTAATTTCCATACTTGGCCTAACAAACGTCCGCTTCCACTTTGGTTCTCATTAAGCCCAACTTTCGTTGCGACTAAATGTAATTATCAACCGGTGTAGCTTATGCATTAGTTACACATTTATTCCTAAACTCTGATTTAAAGTTCGAAAGACTTAATACTAACCTACTGAACATGCAAACTAGCCTTAGGTTATTTTCTCTTCCGATTTACAACCTATTAGCGCATGTGGATGATCGGTCGAGATTTACTGTTTACACGATCCTAATTCAACATGCTTCAATTAACAACTCCCTTTACCCTAGTACATGCTTTCTACAACCCATACCATTAACCTTTGCCTAAGATGCTTAGCTAGACATGAAGGTAAGGAAAAGAATAAAGCGAAAGTCATTGCAAAAGAAATCTGAATTAATTCAGATGCAAGAACTGTTCGAAAGGGAAAAAATGGTGCTGAAAATAAATAAAAAAAAGATAAACTAGAAAGCGGTAAATGGTGGTGGCTGCTTAAAGAATAGGACTCCATGTCAATAGGAACATGAACTTTGCTTCGAAAACCTACTTCCAAGTGTGGGAGAAGAACTCCAAAAACAGACACACTTTCTCTCTTAGTTCTTCTCCTCTTTATAGGTTTGAGATGCTTGGGGACTAAGGAATCGACTTAGAAGGCAAGGATTGGATTTGGAAATATCTTTTATTGCCTTTTATTGCATTTTATCTTTGACAGCTTATTCCCTGATTCTCACAATAGATTCCTCTAATTTTGTCAATCACATCTTTGCTGATTATGACATGAATCCTATGATTATTGCAGTTTGTATATCCCACAACCTGATAGTTGGCATTAGCTCGTCATCAGATTCTTTCCTTATTGAGGCTTTTGTATCTGATCTGCAGTTTTTACATCAATGTTTCAAGATCTGGATTGTTCTGATTTCCGCATCCCTTCGCATTAATTCTTTTTCGCAGCGGATATTTATCCTTCGCAAATATTGTTTGGAAGATCGTGCGGTCTACAATCTCCAAAGCGTTCTGATGCGCATTTTGACCTTCCGCTTCTCCTTTGAATGCGATGCTAACCATGTTTCCAATTCCTGTAGATATAGCAATAAATTAGCGCAGCATGAAATCTTTGGCATTTACGTACAAAAAGCATTCAACATTCACATTTTACTTCAAAATGCGCTACTTTCCCTAGCCTTTTATATTTAAGATCATAAATCATACATGCATCTTATTTATATGAATTTCCCATCTTAATGCTATTATAACTCTGAAGTTTATTCAATTAATGCACAATTACCTTTAGAATATATAAAGATATTAGCCTAAATAATACTTATATTTGAGAGCTATAAAAAACCCAGTAATTACTCCTGTTGCATTAAAATTTCAATAATTATTAATTAAAGAAGCCCTTAGCCAAGGTGTTTACAAAACAAGTTCAAATAAAACAAAGAATAGTAATGGGCTTACATACCCAATAGTTAATAATTTATTGCTAAATGGAATTAACAGGATTCTCTAATCTAACATGCTATCGAAAGAAAGAATAACAACTGCGTAATAGACTACTCGAGTAATGCAGTAGCTCCACCCATGATTTCTTCAGCATCTCCCAGCTAATTGTCTCGGAGGTGTCTCTAATTACCTCTAAAAAGAAGAAACCACATAAAGGGTGAGTATAAAGAATACTTAGTAAGAACTCCCCAACAAGGGTACAATGCCCAAAGAAAAACTCATCATGCTAACAATACATATTTTACTCTGTTGGGAATATAGGGTAGGAGCATGTATTTAACACGACGGAAGCGTGTAACTAATAAAAATTTTACAATAATTAATCCAATTAATTATCTTTGATTAATCTAATTAATCTAAATCCCCTAGGTGATTGACATGTTATTGAAAAACAATACTTACATTGATTGTCGCCTCTGATCTAATCTGGTGGGTCTTTATGTTGAGTAGGATTGACTATTGCCCGTGGGCGATCTTGAATGGTCTCATTCGTTCTCTCATGCTATAGCTTCTTTGCTACCACTAAGTGCTTGGTGGGAGGCCTTTAGAGAAAGGAGCTAGAAACTTTGTCAGTATAGTCTGACTATGGAGGAGAAAAGAGATCTCAGCCCTCAGAGAGGTGACAGGTAAAGTGTATAAGTTCTAAAGGTTAGTTGGCTCTAGCTCCCTTTGCTATAAAGGGCCTTTTTGGTCATCTTGCCTTCTATGAAAAATTCACATACAAGTACATCTCTAACCCAGTTAGAAAACAACTTTTTACTAACCTTCAATCCTATTGAAATTTATGTGACCTTAGATGCCAAAGATATTTATTGGATTTAGGAGAAATTCTTTATCGTTTGTTTGTTCTACTCTTTGCTGTTTTAAATAATTCGGTATTTAGAAGTGTCTTATAAAGCATATACAAGTTATTTACGTTAATTTTCGAACAAAGCTCCAAGCCATTCTTTAAAATAGAAACTGAATTTCCATTAAAATCTATTGAATGAAATTATTTTACAAGGCAAGAAACTGAAACTAGTTTCCTTTTAATCCGAGACACCAATAACACATTCTCTAAAAAAGAATTACTGAAAAATAACTTGACACTTTCAATAGTTGTTGCCAAAATAGCTTCACTGGTCTGCACCTTCAAGTTTATCTGCCCAGGTTCTAACTGCTCCTAAGAGTCACTCTCAGAAATGAAGAACAAATATGATTAAGTGGTGCCCGAATCTAATATCCAACTATTGGATGATTCTTCCACAAAACAAGACTCTAGAACCAGTAAATGAGATTTACCTTCTTTGTCTTCTTCATTCCTTTATACCCAGGTCAAGTCCTTTTTCAATGACCAAGCTTTGACAATGAAAACATTTTCCATCCTTCTCAGCCTTGACTTTCCTTAGAGCACTGTGCTTATTCTTGCTCCCACCAATCTTCTTCTTATTTGAGAACTTTGCCTTAAAGGTCTGACCTTTAGGCTTGGTCCTTGAACCCGTGGTTCCAAAACTCTTATTCTTGGTGATAAAATTTTCCTCCCCCTCTTTTTCCTTAACGTTCATAATGGACTCGAAGTGTTGAAGTTCATTAAAAAGAGTAGTGGGGTTAAAGGCAATCTTGTTCATAACAATATTGCTATTAAATTATAAGAAGCTACTTGGTAGTGCCTCAAGAATAAGTTTTACCTGACTAGCTTTATCTATTATGACCTAAAGAGCATCATGCTTTACCTAAGATGACGACTGCCCAAACATTTCATAATGGGCTTTCATTATCTCTAAAGCAGTTACCATGTTCTCTAGTTTCTTGGCCAGAATGTCCGAGACACTTGCCAAGATATAGACCCTTGCCTTTTTGTTAGCATTATTCCAACGATCATGTGCCTCACGAACATTTCGTGCCGCATTAGGTGCCGGAGGACATTCCTCCATGAGAATAAACTTCTTGTCACCGACAACAAGAATCGTGTTGATATTATTTTCCATGTAGAATAGTTTTCTCGGATTAATTTGTCAATTGACATTATCGAGATAAGTGATTTAGACGTCGTGCCAAAAATAAGAAAAAGAACATTTCAGTTTGATTTCCATTTAAAACGTCATTCATAGGTTTTGGCATAAAAATGATTTAAAAACTTTTCAAGTTAAAATCAACAAGAAACTCTATAATTACTTATTATTAATGCCATGGTATAACTAAAAAGGTTTAGAGCAAGTGTCATTGAATGATAGGTCAAGTACTTCTCCCTAGCGTGAGACTTTTCTCAACTAGAAACTCAATACTAGGATAACTCTTATCCCTATAGTTCCAGCTACCATTTTTTGATCTAGGACTTGGCTAACTCCTTAATCAATCCCTTGTTAGTGTAGCCCATCAATTCGAACATGTTAATCTCTCTCAGTAAGTGCCGTCGAATGATAAGTCAAGTACCGATCAAGATCACAGTCTTATCCCTTTCGAAAAACTTGCCCTGATATTGACCCTAGTGAACACACACCGAGGGGGGTTGACTCAAATTGCCGACACGTAGCCCCACTAGGATCTCACAATGCAAGTTCTTGATGGAGATCGTAGGATCAATTGACAACGATCCTTCTCCCACTATCTATTTTTTAATAGGGTTCCCTCCCACTCAGATGAACTAGGCTAATCTTGTTCATCCAAGTCTTAATTTTTTACCTATCCTCATTAGTAGGTTTTTAATGTGAGTTGCCAAGTTTTTACTCTAAAATTAATCACATTATTTGAGCCTGCACAAAATGATCTATAATTCTTGGCCGTTTCAACCCCTAGGTCGCGTTCCCAGGTAGAGTTGTTCCGTAAACCATCATCTTAAATACCTCCATCCTTCGGCAGAACCTTCCTTAGGCAAGGTTCCCTTCCAACCAATCCTTACAGAATCAAATTGCTCTTTAATTAATCATATCAACTAAAAATATAAGTGATAACAATTAATCCTATTAATTCTATCAACTTTTATGGATTATTAGGCTCTACTCCTTTAAAAAAAATTTAAAAAGAATATATTCATTTTTGTAGCAGATTTAAAATGAATATTGTTTGGATTCTATTTTGAAAAACCAATTTTCAAATATATATAATTCATACATTCAACATAATCAATAAATAAATAACTATTATTTATTTTGAGATCTACATGCGGAACAATCCTAAATACGGAATCCAATTCCTAAAATATATCTAATATATTTAATAAATATTTAGGATGCATGAATCTTTTTAACCTTTGGTGAAATTTTAAATCTATATGACGTACTTTATGCAACAACCAAGACATGCAAATAAGTAACATATAATTTAAATAGTTAATGATCGATTTGATGTTTGACATATTTCGAGAAAATTTAAATTGCGACATAAGCTAAGAAATTCTTCAAGAATAATCTCTGTCTTCACTTCTTAGTCTTCTAGAAACTTTGACCGACAAGAACAAATCCCTTTAAATATTTCTCAAATATTTTCCAAAAAATATTTCAATATTTAAATGGCTTTAAGATAAAGATTTCTTTAAAGTTATCCCATAAAAAATCTTTCAAAGATTATACTTTCCAAAAATATCAGATTTTAAAAGATAATAAATATTTTCTAAAAATATTTCAATTAAAAAAAAAAAATTCCTACCCAAATATTTTCCAAAAATATTCTAAGAAAAAATCTCTCTCTCTCTCTCTCTCTCTCTCTCTCTCTTTTAATTTTTTTAATTTTATTTTTTTTATATATATATAGAAAAAATCTCATTCTTGGTGTTCTTCGCGTTCTTCATGTTCTTCGTGTTCTTCTTGGTGTTCTTCGTCTTTTGGCCAAATCTAAATTACATAAAACCAAAAAATAAAATTGTACAAAGTTTTTTCTATACCAAAATGCTTGGGTTTACACAAGATCCAAGAATTTATAAAGATCCTAATGCCAAACAAAAAACCTCCAACCAAAAACAATAATTTAACATTCATTCAATGAAAATTAAAACCCACCACAAAAAGATTCCAACAACAACAATCACCTTGGGCCAAAGCTCTGATACCAATTGTTGGGAATATAGGGTAGGAGCATGCATTTAGCGCGGCGGAAGCGTGTGAATAATAAAAATTTCACAATAATTAATCCAATTAATTATCATTGATTAATCTAAATGCAATACCCTAGGTGATTGACATGTTATTGAAAAACAATTTTTACATTGACTGTCGCCTCTGATCTAATCTGGCGGGTCTTTATGTTGAGTAGGATCGAATATTGTCGTGGACGATCTTGAATGATCTCCTCCGCTCTTCCAGGTTATGGTATAGTCTGACTATAGAGGAGAAAGAGATCTCAGCTTTCAGAGAGGTTTTTCAACTTATGAGAAAGGTTACTCAGAAAGTAAGTGAGATGACAATAAATGCTTCCAAGGCCTCCTATTTATAGTAGAGTGGTGGAGGTTCTAACTTAGAACTTTTCGATGTGGGACAAATCATTATGTATTTTTTTCATTTGATTTTTCTCATTTAATTTTCGAAAATTCCATATATTGTTTTATTTACTTTAATTGATATTTATCCAATAAATTTCAATTCCATAATATATCAATATATTATAAATAAATAAATATCTAATTAATATAGCCAATACATTAATTCTATACTTTAATAATTATCCAATAATTATTAACTCAATTAATATGTGCAACATATTAATCAATATTCTCCATTTAATAATTATCCAATAATTATTAAACCAATTAATATGTCCAATTAAATAATTATTTATAATTAATTTATCAAATAAATTAATTTCTCCTTATTAATATTTATTAAATAAATATTAAACTAATATATCCAATATATTAGCAAGCTTAATAAATTAAACTTTATGCTCCTATTAATTATGTCTCACATAATTAATATGTGAATTTGAACTCAAACTCACTCTCTAATAAAACAGTGTACCAGTAAGTATGAGCTAGCCTAGAGACCGTGGGCCCATAGGTTGAAAGCTACAACGACTCGGGATCCAATTCCTATTCATTAACATCAGGCTTATTCCACTAAAGGTCTGTGCTGAACTCTTTCGCACTATAGGACAAGTTAATGTCCACGGATATAATTGGTCAACTGTCATATGATCCTTTACGAGCTTGTTCGTAATTCACAATTGGGACAAGAAATCCGTTCTACCCCTATGATTACATCTTTCTCCTTAAGTGCCACTGATTCCTCTAATGAATAAGTGTTTATAGTCCAACTATAAATCAATGTCCTCTCTGGCCAATGAGAGGCGGGATCCCTTTGTCCAAGCCCTAAAATCAGTTCTTAAGGGAACAACTCTACATCTTCCTCAAATTTCGAGAAGGAGTGAATTTCTTCTTGTGATGTTGTGTTCCCAGCCACTCACTATGGCAATCTCCAACCTGGGAGGCTTATTGACCCATCGCTATTTGGCTTAGATTCCAAGTACTAAATTTATATCAAGATATGGTTCAGATTACAAGTACTCCAAAAAATAATCAAGCAAACACGCAAACACTAAATGTATATCAAGTTTTGGTTTAGATTCCAAGTACTCCTTAAAACATTCAAGCAAATATCCTATAAGGGCATTACATAGAATAAGTTCTAATCCAAAAACAGTTCCACATTCCAGTCTAATCTAAAAGGGGAGCATAGAGGATCAGGTCTTGTCTGTTAAAATCCTACGCCTGGCTAAGCTTAAGATCGAACGTCGGCATATCAAACTCGAGGGGGAGGGGGGAGGTCAGTTAACCGTGGTGTCCAATCTGTCTCCCTTATGGCCTCTACGTATGCGTCTTGTGTTACAGATTTTGGTGTCATCGGGGGGGGGGGGGGGAGGCAATGCTGACTAACCTGGCCTTACTTTTCTGCATTTCAAAAGAGTTTGAGCAGTTAGAAGGTGGGGCATCTGATAACTCTCAAGAATTGAGAGTTAAAGTAGCTTAAACTAATATATTTATAGATAAAATTTGCTATAATTAATTGTTAGGGTATAGAATTTTGCCCCCACAGACTAAAAACGAAGCCTAAGCAAAACATCTATAATTTCTGTTTAGGATAAATTTTTGACGTTTGTTGCAACAAAACGTACATGATTGAGTAAAAATTATTAAGTGTTAAAGAGAATTGATACTTGTACTATGATTGCAGCAAAACCTTGGGAAGCGAAGCAGATTGTAAGAAGGAGACCTCGTCCAAATGGAAGAAAGACCCGTCAAATAGTCTTGGAAGAACCTATTTCGCTCTTATGAAGCAAAGATAAAGCGAAGGAATGGTTGGTGCAAACTATCTAATCAATGGGATGCATGGCAAAGATCTGAAGCTCAACGATTAAATCTCAGCCGTTCGTACATTGTCGGCTCTGACACAAGAACATAGTGGATCGTGGAGTAGGAGAATATTAAAGCAGAGCCGCTTTCTCCTGGGCGGCGATCGTGGAGCTGAGGTTCGCTTGTCGGGGACTCTATATAAGACGAGTATCTCCTCAGTGTAAAGAGTTCAGAATTTTTGGAGCATTTCTTCCCGTTATCATTTACAGAGCTTTCTCTCTGTTTCGACTGAAGTTTTACTTTCGTTTAGTTTTCAAGCCATCGAAGCGATTTCACCGAGCTTTAGTTCTTTCTTACTTTTTAGCCTAGTTTACTTGCATTCTAAGACATTTTGATAGTAACCGGAGCTTCACCGGAGGAATTTCAAGTTTATCAAGTTTCAGGAGTTTTCTAATCCCTTGTCTTAATAATTACTTACTTTTCGTCTCGTGCATCTTTCTATTTACTTAATCATTGTTTTTAGCATGTTTATCGTTTCTTCAACTGTTTTAAGTATGTTCACCGATATGAGTAGCTAAATCTGTTATCGGAAGGTTATGAGGAAGTAAGGGTTTAGCCTAGGTGAAAATGAAATGCGAACTGGACTTATTATGCATGCTATCTTTAATTTTATATACATTTCGTTGACAAGCTAATTGTATTAACTCTCTTTTGCTTCGAGAGATAGAAATAGAGCGAACTTGCATGTATAACATTAGAACTGTTAAGCTTTACTTGCTAATCAAAGAACACTTAGAGATAAGGTTCGCCTAATGCTGATTGTTTAATTAATAGTTGTTTGAGTTCGAAGGAACAGGACTAGGAGCTCGAGAGAGCTAAATTCTAGAGCTCGAGAAAGACAAGGGAAGTCTGTCAGTTGTTTGTCCTCGCTACCCTCGTCGCTTAAGAGAAGCCCTGAAAACCCTAAACCCTTCCAATACTTAGTCTCATATTATTCCCTTACTATTTCATTTACTTAGATAAACTACTTACTCATTTAATCAACTCAACCAATTGTTACACACGACTTTTGCATGAAAACAGATCGAAAACATCACAAAAAATCCCTGTGGAGAATGATTTGTACTTACATTTAAAACTTGCTACAATAGACTGTGAATACTTGCACAATCTTTTGGAATTTACACACACACTTCGCTTGATTGAGTAGAATTTTACTTGGGCGAGATTTTTACTTTTCCACGTCACCATTCTCACATCATTATTATTTTCTTAATTTATGTGTTGGATAATTTTGCAATAGCATCCCAAGTATAGGGTGCCTGAACGACAGCATAATGATTGCATAACATGTTACCTCGGTCAGTACCGCCCTCCCATGGGGCCCATGCAATGGCGGTATACCCATAGTTGTCTTCACCTTCACCCATATCTCTGTTGATCCTGTTTTACGTTCTCCTTGGTTTGCTGAAAAAGAGTAAGATATCAGCAGCACATATAACCACCCTACACCATCGTACATACTCTTCGGACAAGCGGGGTGGGGAGGGGGGGGGGGGGTTGTAGGTGGTTATCATGTAACAGGCGCACCAAACACTTAAATAAGCACGGAACAAGCATGAGGCACAGAGCAGAAGCATAAACAATCAATACACGCAACAAGGTTATTGCACGATGTACATAAGTAGTATATATACGATGACTAGATATATTAACATGTGCATAGAACATACAAATAGGAATCATACACTGACCAAAACACAGATTGGATGAGTAGCAGACACACAAAAACTGATGCCTACATCACACAGACCTTAGTGATACATACAAGATATATTATGTCTAACTCTAAGGATTACACGATCTCGATCTCACCTCCAAAAATGCTGCCCTCTTTTGCTGAGCACGCAACTTGTTCATTGCTATGCGTTCATTGATTGAGATCACATCATCGGTCCCGTCATTGGCTGCATCACTAGCCTGCACACAACATAAAAAAATCAATGTTAAGTATCATGACACGAACAATGCTTGTATCATAAAGTTAATCTGGCTCGTACCTGTCAATTCCTATCACTGCCAACCGTTCTGACGGATACCGCAACACTTGTGGGGGCTGGGTCGGTAGTTCCACTCGTCACTTTCTGAATAGTTGACCCACTGCCATCTCCCAATTCCCCGTCAGGGCTCCCTTCGTTGTCCTTGTCACGTGGTTTGCCCATTTTGTGCATTGCATGTTCATCGGCTACATCCTTGTTAGTTTCAAGTTTGCCGTCATTGTCCTAGAGCATCCTGGACCTCACATCATGTATATGTGTCAAAATAAGTTTATACATGCCATAAATTTCTACATACCTTGGATTTATGCGTATCAGATTGTGGGGGAGGCAACGGGGGGTTGGGGGAAGCTGCCTTGGGTGCACTGTAGAATACTTTCATGTAATCAGCCATTTTGTTGAATGCCGTCACCAACTGCAACAACTGGGTGTTAATGTCCCCACAGCTCTTTTCCAGCCATGTGCTAATGTCCTCTTATGTTTTTTTCAATTTGGTCAAGGCGCTGGCTAAGCTCCCTACCTAGGTGCGATGCAGATGTACCCCTAAAGAAGTAACTTGTGCCCATTGTCTCCTCGCGCAGAGGTGTGCGGTGTTTTTCTCGGGATGCTAGCTCTCTCTCATCGAATGAAGTATGGCATTTTCATCTCTTCATCTATTGCTACTAATGAGCGGGTCTCGATTTGCAAACAAAATAACACATGTCAGCACACAATACAAAGGGTAGAAGTATGAGGGGGGGGGAGGTGCGACAGTAGTCGTACGAGTATTCTTGCCATGTGAATACATACCGAAGGGTTCTCGAATATGGTCAATAGTTCACGCTATTGTGGCTTCGTGTCAGAGTTTCAACGCAACATAAGGGGGAACATGGTCCCCTTTTTTGGTTGCATAGAAGCCGGGGACAGCACTTAGGGCCGGTATTGTTTCATAAGCCCAAGACAGTAGGGCGTAAACCAACCCCCCCATACCAACTGTGTAGTTTCCATTTGCCACCCCCGCATTTTGGATGGTTGATAATAACAGCTGATATGCCAACACGCCCCACGGATACACATTGAATTCCTCAAAGTCGTCAACCATGTACATATGGTCTTTTTTGACAATCACATTGTCTTATTTTGCTAGCAGAAAGCTCTATAAGCAGTACAAAAGAGACAAATTTATCATATCCGCTGGTGGTGAGCTCTTATTAAGTCTGAATGCCATGCTCAACGTTGAGCATTTCACCACATCAATATCCTCAAAGTATTCTTTTCTCCATCGGCCCTCACCTTTGAGACTATCTCTATCGATCTTTGATAGCTCTTAAATAGAGCGTATTTTAGGCTGCAATAGTTTTCTTTATTCTTAGGATTAAGGGAAATAAATGAGTATAAGTAAGACATTGCGAGCATAAATCATAGAAATCAACATGCATTCATAAAGTAGCATCAGAAGCACAGTTCGCGGATTAAGTACGAATATTGTACGACTTTGTGCTAAAAAGACTATTTAATACAGGGAATGCTGAACACTTATGCTGGAGGGACAAAGCAATGCCAGCGGTAACACACACAGAAGAATCACGAGTTTCTCAAGGCGGTAGTGCTCGAAGAATCACACCAACAAGGAAAGAATAGAGAATCAATCAAGTAATTAAGTTGGTGTCAATCAAATAAATTCCAACGGAAATCAAGAGATTCTGCATTAATAAGGAATCTCCAGCTCACCTAGGCTTATTGATCAAGTAAATCAACTCTATAAATTACAAGAAGGAAGTCGAGGTTCGGTGAGCTAGTTGGATGGCCACAAGCCAATCCATGCGAGAAGCAACTGGTGGTGTTCGTAGGAGTTGATGACAGGGGGATTGCACACTTCACAACCGAGCCAATTTCATTTTTTATTATTTTCTAGGAGTAGTTGTAGTTATAAACATCTCGTAGTCGTAATAAAATCAGCTGGTTTAAACTTCTTACTTGTGTTTATATCTATGCTGCATTATAGGAGTTTTGCATGAATATTCTCGAGTAGAAGCTTGTCAGGAGCGTAGGTTAAAAAGTTTTACACTGCTGCATTACTATTTTATACATATGCGTCGATTAGCTACCCACGTATATAACTTGCGGTGAGTTCGGAAGAAGGAACCGCATGGTGACCCAGTATGCTACAATAGGTTGAAGGTAATTCTTTGCATTATTTAGTGAGTTAGGAATAACCTCACTATTGTACGCGTTGCCCCAAGGTAGTACAGAGTTCATAGCGAGAGCTGGTTCTGCTGTAAATCATTAAGTACGAAAGTACTTATTGGTAGTGAAAGCGAAAAACTCGATAACTAGTTCTGAGCTCTTAATGTCTTCTACAACTGTCTATTTATCACTACTCATTGCATTCATATTTATTACTGTTAGCATTTGCTTCATTTTATTATCAACATCAAAAGAAAAACAACAACTATCTCAACCATGCATTTACTTTCTGCATAACTCTTGACTTAGCAATATTAGTTCTAGACATCAATTTCTTTGGGATCGATAAAATTATATACTTATTACTTGCTGCGCTTCAATCGCGTATACTTGCGCGTAAGCGATTCTGAGGTTTACTTAATAGTTTAACTCTGAATTAATTACTACGATTATATTAGCACTCGAAACGCTTCAGTCAATCTTCACAAGCGAGCCACAATTCAACCCCGTCATGAGACAGAACTCTCTAATGCCAAATGTCATATTCATAACCACAAACTGTTAAATTCATTTCAATTTTTGGGACCTTTTCATTTGTTGACTGCACATTTGGACAGTTTTTAGTTAAAATGAATTGAACCACAAACCAGGTACACATGAACATAAAAGGACCTACCTTTGTCTTGTCATCTTCATCCTCGTCCTTCCGTTGCTTTTTTGTGGGCAGCTCGGAAGTCGATGGTTTATTTGCACCCCGTTTAGCCCCCTTTGGCATGTTTGTGTTCGTTTTTTATACCGTATCCACAGACCCCTGGTCAGCACTCTATGGATGGATAAATCTGCATTAAAAAATCAGGCATTGTCAACTATAGTCAACCATAAAAATAAAATTAGAAAGCACATACGGAAGGCATGGACATACCATTGTGATCGGTGATGTCTGGCTTGTTTTCTTAGAACCCGCCACTACTCCGGCGGCTTTCAATCGGTTGCTTGCTCGGACGCGGGGGGCGGTGTTATCTTTTGCCATATCTTTCAAAACAGTTGAGGTAATTCAGTGGATTATAATTTAAAAAAAAAAAATGAAGATCACCGTAGCAGAATCCCTTAATTAGGATTCGTTTTTTGTTTCACTTATTTTAAAAAGACACTCGCAGAAGAAGAAAGATTACCTGAAAAAATGGGGAATGCTAACACGGACGACGCTGCGCTCCCTTTGCGGGGGAGATGAAAAAAATGGTGGATGAAGCTCAATGGGAACAAAGACGGTCTCTCACGGCCGAAATTGGATGCTTCAATTGAAGCTGACGCGGGCGTAGCTCAACGGGAGGGTTTTCAGTAGGTGGTGCTTTAATCGGTGCTTAAGAGGGAGGATTTCGTGTTTTGGTGCTTGAATCAGAGCTCACGCTTGATGTGAGGGTTGGGGTTTTGGCGATTGGCGTTTCTAGAGCTCACGCTTGGTGTGAGGGTTTTCGGTGGTTTCTGCAACGGGAAGGAATAATGGAAGGACTTTTCATCTTCCTAAAAAGCACACATTTAATGCCCCTTAAATGTCAACCTGAGGTACCTTTCCAAACCAGTTTTAATTTATCAAACAATGTAGTGGTTGTATAACTTATGTGAAGGGGATGTATAACAATACTTTGTCAACGTTAAGAACAATATTTCAAAATTACCTACAAAATTCAAATTTACAAAATCTTTAATTTCACGTTATATTTTCAAAAATTTAAATTGTCAACTTTAATTATTTTGACTAAAGTTTTTAATAATTATTTATTTTATTTTAGATTTTTCTAAATTCAAAAGTAGTTACAAAAGAATTGATTTTAAAATAGGTCCGAAAAAAAACTCCACAGAAATGTAGGGGGTATAATTGTCAATCAATTCTCTTATTAGGAATTAATAAAAATTCGTAATTTAAAAAAAGACATCAATTTAAACTCTAACGATTAGTATCTATGACCTTAATTAATTTCTATTTTCTAACTATTTCCCTAGTTGTCCCTAAAAAAAATTGAAGAATATTGAATTTCTCAAAAAATAAAAGGGAAAATTACATTTTTAGTTTATAAGTTGAGATCTAATTTTAATTTGGTCTTTAACTTTCAAAATCGAATACTTTTGTTTCTGATATTTCAATAATGTCCACTTTTAGTTCTTATATGTTTTTTAAATTTATTTTTATACTTTATATATATATATATACACCGTTTGCTCGCAGTTTATCAATGTATTGAAATTTAGAGAATTTATTATGATCAGCACATCTTACTTCTCGTATTATATTTGCAACACATAATTTTTATTAGTAGTAGAACCCAACCAATGATAAACTCAGTCTATCACTGATTGAATTCTATCGATATTAGAATTGAAATTGAATTTCATGCTATTAATGGTTTAGTTTTGATTTTGTGTTATAGATGAAATTACTTTTGACTTTTTTATTATAGGTGCAAAATCCTCTAAAATTTAAAATGAGTCAAATCATGATTTTAGTTAACCTAAATTAATGACTTTATTATTTCAAAGATTAAAAATGAATATGATTAAATATTAATAAAAATATTTAATTTTAAAACATAAAAACGGTTTAAAATTAGACTATTCCTCCCTATCCTCGAGCCTCAAAAGAAAATTCCAGTTTTAGAAATAGATTTATGAAAAGTGAATTAAATATAAAATTGGAAAAGAAATTGATTAGGTGAGGTGGTCTTACCTACCGCAGGAGGTGTTTCCAAATATAAAAAGGGGTGCGTGTTGAGGGTGGAATAATAATGGGGGGTTTGGAATTTGATGGGATGGGCGTAAAGGAGACTTTTTATGTGTCCCATGGATCTCCGATGCTGAGCATCGACGAGACCATAAAAGCAAGGAAGTTCTTCCAATCGTGGAAGGAGAAGGTTATTGGCGTCAAACCCACAGCCATTCTCTGCGTTTCTGCCCATTACGACACCACTTACCCCACCCTCAATGTCGTTTCCGGTCCAAACGACACCATCTACGACTTCTATGGCTTCCCCTCCTCCATGTACAAGGTATTCCACATTTCCTAAGTTCATCGTCTTTTTGTGCTTTCAATTCATGTATCACATATTTCGCTATCAATTATCCATTTTGTCCATGTTGAGGTAGCATTTTTGTATGAGGTTCTCACGTGATCTGAAAGGTGAGGAGTCCTCTAGCATTTATAAGATAGCTGGCTACTCCTCCTTTCATTACTAATTGGTTCTAAGATGATAGATATCTAATAAGTTATTAGACTATATTAAACTCAAACGTGTGTTCGGTCCAATAAAAATGAAATCTTAAGATCCAACATTTGAAAAGGAAGAAGATCTCCTAGCATTTATAAGGTTGGTGGACTACTTCTCTCATGACCAATTGATTGTGAGATGAAACTCTATGTTATCTAATCTGTTACCTTCAACACACTTGATCGCGTTGGATTCTAGTTAGATAATAATTATCATTGTGAAGGTGCCTTTATTCAACAGAGTCAAATTCTTGACCAAGCTCTCGTCGCCAATGAGGCCATTGAGGATTATACATTGTGCAATTTCAAAGATGGCCTCTTTTAAATTGGTTTAAAGAAGGCATTTGACAATGTTGATTGCGATTTCTTTGATAAAGTTATGGCGAAAAAAGGTTTTGGGTTTAAATGGTGCTCTTGGATTTGGAGTTGTATTTGTTCGGTGAGATATTCCTTTTTAGTTAATGGAAGGTCCACGAGTGAAATTGAGGCTACTAGAGGTCTTCGCGAGGGCGCCCCCCGACTCTCGTTCCTTTTCCTCCTCGTGGTTGATGTTCTGAGCAGAATTGTCTCTTGAGGCATTGAGAGTAGGTCCCTCAAAGGTTTTTCGATTGGTAACGATAACCTCTCTCTTTTGCATCGCCAATTTGCAAACGATACAATCTTTTTCTATTTTGGTAAAGATGACTCCTTTGTGCAACTTAATAACTCGTTTTCCTTCTTTTAGGAGCTAGTTGATGGGTGTGAATTCTAATCTCGAGAAGCTTCAGAGATGGGTAAATTGGATGGGGTATGAAGTGGGGGTTTTCCCATCCTCTAATCTTGGTCTTCCTCTCGTGCATTCGCCCAAAGCTCCTTCCTTTTAGGACCCTTTAGAGACCAAAATTCACAAACACCTCTCCTTGTGGAAAAAAGTGCTTCTTTTCATAAGGTGGTCGATTTATGCTCATCCAATCAGTCTTGAGTGACATTCCCTCTTATTTCCTCTCCGTTTTTAGGATGTTGGTTTTAGTTGCTAAAAGATTGAAAAAGCTCATGAGGGTAAGGGTGTTCATCTTATCAGGTGGGAGGATGTTTCTAAGGATTTGTCCCATCAGGGGTTAGGGATGAGAGGTTTGAGATCTCGCAATGAAGCTTGTATGGAGATTCTTCCATGATATTTCTTTCTTGTGGTGCAAAGTTATAGGGAGTAGATATGGTTTGATCTTTTTCAACTAGGTGGCGAGTGGGGGTCATGACATTGCTAGAAATCCTTAGAAAAGTGTCATTGAGGATTTCCGTCTCTTTTCTTGTCTTTTTTCTTGTATTGTGGGAGATGGGAGCGAAACTTATTTCAGAGAGGACAGGTGAAGGGGGGAGAGTCCCCTCTATTCTTTATTTCCTCGTCTCTTTCATTTATCGAGTATAAAAACCGCAAGGTTGTTGAGGTTATAGGCGTTTCTGGGAGTCTTTACCTTTGGGTTTCAGCCGCCCTCTTTCTTATAGAGAGAGATGCCAGAGCTTATTGGTTTATTGGCTTTATTAGGGGACTTTTCTTGCAATTCGGGTCACAAGGATGTCCATTGTTTGAATCCTAGTCCTTCCGACGGGTTCACTCGTCATTCATTCTTCAGTTGCTTGGTGAATCCTCCATTTCTCACACTCAGGGATTTTGTCTTCACTTCTATATGTAGATTAAAAATCCAAAAAATGTTAAGTTTTTTGTCTGGCATGTTCTCCTTGGTAGTTTCAACACCATAGGCCGAGTGGGGAGGAGAGTGTCTTCCTTCACGAAGCCGACATGCTTGCATTATGTGCAGAAGGGTTGACAAAGATCTGGACCATCTGGTTTTACATTGCGAGATGACTATCGAGATTTGGAACCAGATCTTTTTGGGGTTTGGGTTCGTCATGGAGTCGCTAAAGAGATTCTTTGTTTGAGCTATTGTTTTCCCCACTGCCCTCCGTGAGAAAGAAATTTTTTTGTGGCAAGCTGGAGTTTGTGTCATTCTGTGGGGCCTTTAATGGAGAGAAACAATAGAATTTTTAGAGGGATGAATAGGACTTGGGTTGATGTGTGGAACCTTAATAAATTCTATTTTCTCTTTGGACTTGAGTTTGTAAGCTTTTTTGTAATTGTTCCTTAGGGATTGTCTCTCTTGATTGGAGATAATTTTTATAAGGTCACCGCATTTTTTGTGGGCTCTGATTTTGTATGTCCCTCTTTTCTTTTTCTTTTTGTATTTTCTTTTCATTTTTTCTCAAAAAGAAAAGGTTAGATAATAATGGATGAGGTGTTTATAAGGACTTTTTTTTTAAGTTTTATCAAATCATTCTATAGGTACTAAATTGCCAACATGTACAAAGTTCTAACGGCATTTGTACAACCTAGTAATACCTAGTAATTAAAAGGTTACAAGTTCAAGTCCCCCGGCACCACCCGAAAAGGTTGTTGAATCAAAAACATATTCTATAGGTACTAAATTCTTACTTTTTTCATGAAACCATCCTATAGAAATTCTGACCTTTAGTTTATGTTTATCTTTAATTAGCTTTCCAACATTTTAAGTCTTAAATTTGTATTACATTAAAATAAAAGTTGGATCAAAATGAGATTTCAAACAGCTCTATCTCACAAGCATAGTGAAAAATAGATAAAATATCCAGCACCGGGAGCTCCAGCATTGGCGAAGAGGGTGAAAGAGGCCCTAATACAGGCCGGGTTCGGGCGAGTGGACGAGGAGAAAGGGAGGGGGCTGGACCACGGAGCATGGGTTCCTCTAATGTTGATGTATCCAGAGGCAGACATCCCGGTTTGTCAACTTTCAATTCAATCACATCTCAATGCGACTCACCATTACAATTTGGGCAAAGCATTGGCCCCTCTTAAGGATGAAGGTGTTCTAATAATTGGCTCAGGAAGTGCCACACACAACCTCAGAACCCTTAACCGCAGTGCCACACCTTCTTCACCCATTGCCCCATGGGCTCTTGAGTTTGATAATTGGCTTAAAGATGCTCTTCTTCAAGGAAGGTATGGCCCTAACATTTCACTGTTTTTCTGCTTGCCTAACTTGTTTGGATGCTTTCATTTGTTTTGTTTAATTGTTGGTTGAGTTTTATTTGATGTTTATGTTATTGATTGATTCATGTGCGACTTTTCACTAACTCATTTCACTTTCTATCATTCATCTTAATTAATATTCATTTTAAGATTACTTAATCATGGAACTAATTACATAGGCAAAAGATAATCCATTCCTTGCATTCGAAAATGTTCACAGAATCGAGAGTTTTGAAAACTAGCCCCACTTTCATTTCTTCTTCATTCTGCCCTTGGATGTTAAAACATGGTTAGATCAGATGTAAGTCGTTTTAAACCAACCTAAGATAGCTTAGTAGTAAAAATATTTTTTGATATGCTAATGTTGGGAATACAAACAAATTTAGTCTTAAGCCCCGTTTGATAACCATTTGGTTTATTGTTTTTTGTTTTTGAAATTTAAACTTACAACAAGTACCTTACCATATGTTTTTTCTTACTTGTATATCTACATCTTAATTATATTTGTAAAAACCAAACCAAAATTTGGAAACAAAAATAAGTAGCTTCCAAATGCTTGTTCTTGTTTTTGAAAGTTGGTTATCTCATTCACATATTTTCTTAAGGAAAGATGGATACAGTGTAGGAAAGGTGGAACACATTGTAGGAAATTTGAGTAACAATAGGTTTGAATTTCAAAAATGAAAAACAAAAAACCAAATGGTTATCAAATGGGGACTTAATTGGTTACATAAGGGATAGGTCATCAGTTTATAAGAAAGGACAATCTTATAAGACGTTTTGGATAAAATGAAAAATAAAGCTACGAAGACTTATGCTCAAAGTGAACAATATCATATCAATGTGGAGATATGCCCAAGGTTTCTATCCTCGACTGGTTAAGGTTGAAGGCTGGATCTCCACTCTCACATTGTTTGAATTAATTGAATTTTTGTTTGTTTTTACTTTTCTATTTTGCAAAATGCTGGTCTCTTCTAAGAGAATTAGAAGAATGTTTTGTGTGGTAGATATGACGATGTGAACGAGTTCGAGAAGAAGGCTCCGCATGCAAGAATGTCACATCCAAGTCCTGACCACTTCTACCCACTCCACGTTGCGATCGGGGCAGCAGGAGGCAACCCGAAAGCCAAGCTAATCCACCATAGCTGGGACCACGGAACCATGTCCTATGCCTCCTACCAATTCACAGAGTCTCCTTCCACCCACCAATCAGGGTAACATTACAAACCTTCAAGTCTCTGATGTTTATAGGCTGCAAATACTTGTGTTGAGTGCTATTCTTTTCAACTCAGTTCAAATATAGCACATGATACTGTGTTAAATAATTGTTCTCTATGTTTCTGCTGGATAATACCATAGGATTTGGTTTGCTTGTACTAGTGCTGCAGAGCACTTATGAACACTTTTTATGAGTCTCTTGTGATATAATTACCTATTCAATAATGGTGTAATAATATTGGTTGAACTATACTATTTCATTGGAGTGTGTTTTGATTAATTTTATAATCACTTATATGCTCAACGCTTCACTCATTGGATTTTAGAAGAATGCTTTGATTTCTCTGTTTCATATCTCTAGTTAGAACCAATCATGCAGCATTAGCATTTTCTAAAACCATGTACTTCCCAAACTAATTGGGAGCTCCATATTTCATCATATCTGTATTTTTGTGAACTTTGATAAATAATGGAATGAAGGTTGAGGAAGAAGTATACAAAAGAAGAGGAAAAGACTTTACTGGAATTTAAACAATCCATATGAACACCAAAATCAGCACATCATCAACTTATTTAAATTTAAAATTACTAGTCATCATCCTTGTCAATCTTCTGTTTTGCCACTAATGGTTATGTTATAAGTCTGATTTTGAAGTAAATGGGTCAAATGGAAACTTTGGACTAGATCTTATTGTGATCCTAATTAAGCTTCACTAACTAAAGTGATATCTCCTTTTCAAAAAAAAAAAAAATCTATAACTATTTGATTTTTTATGTACTTTGTAGTTATATTTTAAAATCTAAGTCATGTTTTGGAAAGAACAAATAACATGAAATCAAATATCAACGTTTTCTACACCAGATTTTGAAGGAAACGTTGGGGAGTTTGATTTTGTTTTTCTTTTTTCCTTTGATTTGTTTTTCCTTTGGTGGATAGGTCACATAAGCTTCGCCATGAGTCTAACATATACAAACAAATCTAATCAGAGTTCTTGGCCCAGCTTCACACATGAACACATTCACTAGGCCCTAACAGAACTAAACAAAAGAAACCAAACCAATTCACCCACCAAAAACTATATACAAAATACAAATCTCAATTAACATAACCTAGTTTAGACAATATCTGTTTCCGTTTCTCCATTTGTAATCATCACAACAATCGAGCTTGTGCATTTATCACATACAAATTTTGCCGAGACATTGTCCGAGTCATCAATCCCTGGACATCTTGTATGCGGCCAAATGTTGCGTAAACTGTTAGGATCTCACAATTGTCTCACATTGGAAAGTGGGAGAGTCCTACAAGCATTTAAAAGAGATATGAGTTACTTCCCTCATTGCTAATTTATTTTGAAGTGGAACTCCATATTCTCTAATATAAATCACAATCTAGCATTCTCTCCCCGTTGTCATTGTCCTTGGCTCTGCAACTGCGATCGACAGTCCACACTATGAACAGGCCTTACAATAATAACAATAACATGAAAATAGATCATAAGAAGAATGGGCATTTCATTTACCTGTATTCCAAAGCCCCTGATTGAGTATTGCATTGAGCATTAACATTACAAGCATCCCATCAGATGATATTTTCCCCCAAGATTCTCAAGGCAATAACTAACGTTCCGTTTGATAACTATTTGATTTTTTGTTTTTGTTTTTGAAATTTAAGTCTACAACAACTATCTTTACCATATATTTTTTGTTAATTGAATATCTACATCTTACCTATATTTGTAGAAATCAAATCAAAATTTAGAAACAAAAAAAAGTAGCTTCCAAAAGCCTGTTTTTGTTTTTTAAAGTTGGTTAGCATCTACATACTGTCTTTAAAAAAAGATTGATACATTGTAGGAAAGGTGGAATACATTGTAAGAAGTTTGAGTAAAAATAGACTTAGATTTAAAAAAACAAAAAACCAAATGGTTATCAAACGGAACCTGAGTTTTTTATTTTTGAAATTTAAGCTTCATCTTTCCAACGATGTATCCATATTTTCCTTAAGAAAGTATGTGAATACTATTCAAATTTCAAAAACAAAAATAAACTTTTGGAAGCTGCTTTTTTTTTTTTTTTTTCCAAATTTTGGGTTTGTTTCCAAAATTTGAAGTAAGATGTAGATACCCAAGTAAGGAAAAACATAAGGTAAGGTAATTGTTGTACTAAAAACAAAATGGTTATCAATCGGAGGCTAAGGAGTACAATTCCGTGAATTGGTAGGAGGTTTTCAACATCCATTTTGTAGGCATCATGAGTCACAACAAAACTACCAACGGATTTTGCCTTCTTATGAATAACGAAGCAAACCTATGTATACGTTGCATCATTTGGTATCACAAAATTTTTGTTTGAACAATATTGAGAAGAAAAAAGAGAAAATTTAGGGCTTGCCTCCTTAGGCAATTAATATTTCTCATTGACCTGTAGTGATTAGATGAAGCAACCGGTAATCGAGCCCATATTTCTTGGACAGAGACATCACGCTTACCTTTCTTCTCAAAGGCAGAATAAAATAACCCAATTATTCCATGTACCCATAACATAACACACAAACAAATCAAATAAGTTCATGGGGAAGAATATTCCATTTTCACCATTATCAGCACAGAAGTGAGTACAACACTTAACAACCTCAGATAAAATACTCAAATAAAGACAGACATCAACAACAAGAAAAGAGAATCTTTCCAATCTCATCCTTAAGAACTCACTAGAAACAAACAAAATTGAAATGAAATAAAGTTCCCCACCTTCTGAGTTATGACCATGGATTGTGAGCGTGAGAATCTAATTTGCAAAAGAAAATTATAACAAATAATGAAAGCGTTTTGTTCTTTGTTTAGTGGACTTAGGTTTCACTCGAGCAGTTTGTTTCATCTATCATGCATATAATTTGTTACCATCACCAGTTTCTAACATAATAAAATTCATTTTTAATCAGACCACCACCAAGCTTAAATGCATACTTGAATATGCTATTTCAATAAGAAAAAACTTAAATGATAGCAAACAAGACTAGAGCATCTAAAGATCAATAAAAGAAAGACACCAACATGTAAATAGTTCAATTAAGAATGTGATGAGAGCTACAAATACATTTTGAGAAGTCATTTAAATAAAAAGCATAGCTGTATGGCTATCATTCAACTATAACCATTTTACACCTTAAAAACAAAAACTAAATGCAAACAAAGGAAAATGAAATTCGGGCACTAACAACAATGCAATACTGTTTAAATGCCAAGGAATGATATAGAGTAGTATTGATTCTCCCAGACACATCATTCACCTCCAGCACACATTAATGTGATATGACCTGACCTTATAGATTAAAGTTTATTATATTATAAATCACGTAATGGCGGCTGATTAAAAATATCATCCATAAAAATCATATCTATGCTTACTTAAATCCGTGAATGATTTGTCCATATCTAAGCTCAATTCTAGTTTCAAAAGCATGATAACCACTCAAACCCATTGAGCTAAAAGGAAGAAGAAGAACAACAACAAAGATACAGTACCACCTGCTTTGTTGGCATGTCAACTGATACAGTACCAACTGCTTCGACTGAGCAGCTCGTTCACCAACTGAGAACACGTAGAGTCTCTACTTCTTGCATCACAGTGACACATCCACTTTAGTCCTCGTTTCCAAATTGCTTCATGATGACAACTACATCACTTAGAGTAGATCCATGAAGATAGGTTCGGAGATTCAAAATAAACTAGGGTTTGTGGATGACACTATTGAGCAGCCAACTTCAGAGAATCTTCTTCCTCTTTGGCCAGAAACAATTAAGTTGTGATAGCATGGATTCTCAATTCACTCTCAAAAACCATATCCTCCAGCATTATCTTCGCTGAAGATCTGCAAGAACGTTTCAGAAATGCAATGGGTCACGAATTCTCGAATTTTCCATTTGAAAAGAAAATGGACCAATATCAAACAAGATCAAGACTCTGTGGGATGAATATGCCTCTTACAGACTAGCTTGTACCTATGGATTGTGCACTTGTAAGGGAGTGAAATCAATGGAAAGCTTTGTTCCATTTGAATACTTGATTGTTTTTCTCATGGGACCGAGTGACAAGTTCAGCCACGCTCGCTCACAAATCTTGTCAATGGAGCCTGGTTTTGGCTTTCTCTTCTAAGCCAACAAACACCTTCAACAAAAACAAGCTGCGCTCTATTTGCACTCATTATAATCTTCAGGGCCAGACAGTCGACAAATGTTATAGACTGGATTTCCTCAAGGATATCAAGGACACGACAAGAATGTTGGTACCTCTCCTTCCTTCTCCAATAGTAAGCCTCACATATCCTCATCTCCAGTTAGTTAGCTGCCGTTGAAGGTATTTCTGTGGACTACTCATTCTTACAGTTCCAAAACATATTGAACTCGCTTCAGTCCAAACTAACTTTGGCAAAAAATGTAGGAGAAGCATCTGTTTATGGCTTTCATTTTGCAGGTTAACGTTCACCTCAATACTTCTATTGATTGGATAGTTGATTCTGGTGAATCCGCACATATTTTTTATTGTCATGACTTGTTTGACACATTAGAGGCTGTTACTACTTCTGTTGTTTTGCTTGATAAGAAGAAGATTATAGTTGATTTTGCTGGTAGTGTCACTATTAATGGTAGACTGTTGTTGTATAAAGTTATGTTTGTTCCTGCTTTCAAATATAACCTGCTTTCGGTTAGCTCATTGACTGCACATAGTGATCTTGTTGTTAGTTTATTAGCTAATTCATGTGTTATTCAGGCAAAGTCCACTTCAAGGATGATTGAGAAGGGTGAATTGTTGAATGGTTTATACAAACACAAAAATTTTGGATTCCATTCCTCCACTCAGCGATTTAGTTAATCTGCTTTGAATGTAACTAAGAATATTAAGAAATCGACAATCAACAATCGAATCGAAGACAAAGAAAACGTAGAAGAGAAGAAACAACACAACAATTTACGTGGTTCACTAACGTTGTGCTAGCTATTCCACGGGCAGAGAGAGGGCACAATTTTATTAAGGAGAGATGAAATAGAGAATACCAAAAGAACATCATAATAGGCTAGGGTTTAATTCGAGTTTATATATGCACTCTCATTAAACCCTATTACAGATAAAAGGCCTAAAATGCGAGCGCTCTTACAAATGCGGAAACAAATACGGAATACGCATTTGGAATACATTCACATGTGAGTATTTCACATATGAGTATTATAGTGTACATATGAGTATTATAGGGGTCAAAGAGCTCTTCGTACTAGAGATTTTTTCTTTCCAAGTAGTGTATGTTTGTTGTGTTCATATATGAGTAGTATAGTGTACATATAATGTATTATGTAACTGGATGTACCTATATTTACGATATTAATAGATTGGCGAGTGTATTCATATTTGGTTTTATTTAAACTTGGCGTGTTTGTAGTGTGCATTAGGTGTATATGTTTCTATTGTGCATATTGATTCTGTTTGATTTTGAATATCTACCAATAAGTACAATGCATTGAACATGTGTTTGAATATGTACGACTATGTACAATGATAATGTCACTGAATGGTTCTCGGTGATAGAATCCAAGTTTAGATATCTATGTATAATTATTTGATAAATCAAAAGCTAAAAAATGTTATATATTTTGTATTTAAAATTTTGATACAGTTTGATAAGATATATTTATTTTAAACCTAGTTCCAAGATTTTATTAAAAAAAAGGAAGTTAGTTAAATGAATTTATTCATTTGATAAAAGATATTTTAAAATTTTAATTTAGTAATTTAAAAGTTTAGAAGAAAAAATAAAAGAAAAGTTAGTTAAAGGGAGTTATTTACTCTTTGATTTAAGGATTAAGGAATGAACATATTTAAATAATAATATTGTAGATACAATATTTTTGTAATTTTTATTATTCTTTATTAGTTTTCTTTTTAATATATTTTTTCATTCATTAATTATTTCTTTTTATGTTATTTTATTGAGTAATTGTGCCAGATATTCAAATTTTGGAAACTATTTATATCTATCCAAATTTGAAAAGATTTACAAGAATATTTTTTGAATTAAGATTAATGAGAATTAATTTCCATTAATACCAAAATTGCCCTTCTTCAACATCTAGTCCTTTAGATAGATATTTTCCTTTTTTTTTGGATTGTTGCCACTGCTGGAGATGGTATCAAAATCCATCGTTGACTTCGTTGGATGATCACTGCTGAGGCTGTCTCTATTGACGTCACTATCATTCGACTATTTCTATCCTTCGACATCGTTATAGATTCGTCTTCGGCGTTAGATATTCATACCCATCTTCTGATCAATCATCTCTTATGGAAGTCACCATCATTCAAGTTGAATGGAGATCATATCCTATGTTGTTGTGTTCAATTGTGGTCGGAGTTGTAGATAAGTCGACAATGGAGAAGACGATGACCGGACTAAACGGCCGGAGACGATGACCATAACCGATAACAGACAACGCACTTGTCAACGATTGATAAAAACACACGATTTTTTCCTTGATTTTCTCCCTAATTTTAGCTCAAATGGTTGATGACAACTGCTGCAAACACTAAGCCCTAATCTAGAACCCCATGTTTCGTGGATATTGTTGTGCAAAAAGTGATTATAGGTTTTTGCTGCGCGTTCGTGCTGATGAAGGGTTAAGCAAGTAGAAGTCCTTTTCACTGCGTGTGCAAGTGTACATAATTCGTTATAACAAGTTTTAATAAGTAAAGATCGTCTCCTCAAGGAAATTTAAAACTATTTGTTTATGCTATCATACAAGAGTTAAATATATCAAGGAATGTGAAATTTTAAAGGGTTAAATAAACAAATTATAACTAAACAGGTACAAGAAATAATTAATCATTAGAAATAGTTAAGAATCATATAAATCGCCAAGTGGTAAGACAGTAAGTGAGAATTAATGTAGCATTAATTCTCTCAAACCTTTCCATTTCCATTAAAACTTGAGTTAACACACTAGTACTCCTTATCTCTAAGTAAGTTGAATTGCAAGTGTTAACTTAACAAAACCTAATGTATACATGCAACTTCGCCTAATTTCCTCCTCTCGAAGCGAAATCAGATCATACATCAATTTCTCAATAACAATATGCAAACAAACTTGCATGCACTTGAACTTAGCTTTTCTTACTTCTTACGCACAAGCGAACTACATGAAACTTTACTATTTTCGAAAGAAATTTAGCTAATCATGCTCATAGATGAAACAAGCGAGATGAAATAATAACTTTCCATTAGAATCTAAATAAACAGAGTCAATAAAATCCTATCAACTACTGAATTTAACAAAAGAAGTACACAATAGCGAAATAACTAAGTAAAGAAATACTGAATGCTGTAAAAGCGTGGATGGCCGAGTTCCAACAAGTCTTCGGTATAGCCAGGCGTGCAAATAACCAGAACAATGACACCGAACTCCAAATCTCTTCTGATCTCTCAATCTTTCAACCCTTTTCTCAATCTACGTAAGTTTGCTTTAAAAGGCCTTTGTTACTACGTCCGCAATCTACGCGTATGCCCTATGATCTATCCTCGTTCCACTTTTTCTACTCGACATCGTGTATACATGGCTACGATGTGGCTTTTACTTCTCTTTGTATTTTTCCACTCGTCCACGGTACTTCCCAATTACTTGTTGATTCGTGTTCGCCTCCCTTGGCTTCTCTTTAGCGAAATATATCTTCAAAAACAACAAACAATAAAATGCTCATATTCTCGCTAAATCTATCTAAAGTCCTTCATCTTACTCAAAAAACCGCAAGATTACTTGTTCGCCTTTGTGATCATTTATAGCGAACTATGTTGTTAGTTTGGGTTTAAACTTAGCAAAATGCTTCATTAACGCATACAAAGTTAATTAACTCCCACTTCTTGAGAGTTATCACAAGCCCAAACTTGAATTATTACACGTTTCGAGTAATTAACATACCAGAATGATTCTTTAATTCCATAGAGTTCTTACCTTCGCAACAGCAGATGTTATTCTCCTATGTCAGCTGAAATCATAACAAAGTAAACAGATGATACAGTAAAATTTCAAAGTCAACATGCTGTATAATTAGGCCATGCTGTTAGCACTATAAAAATCGAGAAGCTATTATGAAAGTACGCTCTCATTCGCTTTCGCGAATAATCATAATTAGCAACCTCTATATCTTGGTTCAGTAATCCTTTTGTTAACTCAAACCAAGGAATCGCTTGCCTAACTTTTGCAGCTCTCTTTAAAGAATGGATTTCTTTTACCGAGCGAATAATCTCCTTTTACCGCACGTGGACTCTCAATCCCTTATTTGTGACAAACGGGAGAAAGTTCCAGACTTGGACTATTAGCCCTTTGATTCGCTTCGCTTCTCAATATCTTTTCGAAGTAAGATTTGTGTTAGGCGGATGTTTGTACCCCCCTAGGTGGCTTGTATAACCTTTCAACATTTTCAGCAAAAGAGCATATCTGTTATTATACCACAAAGTTTTTTTTTTTTTTTTTTTTTTGAAATACTTGCTAAAACACTCATAGTTACTAGCAAACTTGATTGTGAGGTTCGCTGCCTTGAACTTTCATTGTCCCAATGAAACAAACACCCCCAAACTTAAAGTTTGCTTAGAGAGGTTAGGCAAAGATACATGGTCAAATTTGGCCTTTAGCTATGGAATCGCGAACAAAAGGGTGAAAATTATAAAAGTCTTAGGGATTAAATAAGAACAACTCGCAATAGTTCGCTTCAAAATGTAAATAGTGTATCACCGCATTGAAACTCTACATTTTATAAAGCATGTTAACTGGGAAAAAAAATTGTTCACCTGCTTAAATTATAATAATTCGTTTGACATAGAATTTTAACACTACCGACATGAAGATAAGGTGAGTTTGTGATAATTGAACATGCGAATCAACACAATTGGAACAAAATGATCATTCAGTTATATACAAATACCAAATTTTAGATAGAAACATTGATATCATGCAAAATTTAAGCGAACAACAGATGGAAAACAAACAGAAATTTAGCATTTAATCACTTTCGTCTCTTAACGTTCGTTGGTCTAGCACCCAACTTGGGAATACGGGAAGATGAGGCTCATTTTCTATTAGGTTGAAGAAAAATTGGATGGTTTTGTCGCGAACTCAAAAGTATTTATAGAAGGCTATTTGGCGAGCCTTTGAGACTTGTTGTTCAGCCAAAATCATATGTTGAGTTTTCAACACTTCTTCGAGATTCGGAGGGTTGGAGTTGGTTGTCGCTGGTCCTCTTTCACTGTTGCTCCCTTGACGAGGAATTGTTTTCAGTTGTGGTGGGATTGGTTTTCGTCTAATTAACTTTTTGTTACTAGGTCTTCACTTAAGACCTTGGTGCGCACATAAAGTTGAAATAGAATGGGAAAAAATTACTCGGCTGACTTTCTTTCTGCCCCTAGCCCACAGATAAATTTCGTCCTTGGTTATCAGCCAACATTGACTGAATGTCCCGCCATAATACAGTAGATCAACAACACGTGATCTTGAGTTAATGTAGAGTCGTGCGTTGTTGGCATCAAACTCGATTTGATGAAAGTTGTCCAAAACTTCGCTTTCGCATTAAGATCAGATGCCAAGAATTTTACTGACTTCAACCCGACATCCCATTTCGATCCCTCACATCCAATTATTTCAATGGAGTCATCCAGATCTTCTTGGGTGAACGTTTGGATTAGGATGTCGTAGTCAGACTCTTCATCAGGCAGCTCAAACAGTTTATTCCAAGTAGATGAACTCGAATCGATTTTCTTGCCTTGCACAAATGATATGTGAGTGTTGCGATCGATGATACCGGCTAAGAATTTAATTGCCCATTCAATCCTTGCTTCTTCCCAAGGAACACAGAATTCCTCCCAATTTTGTTGCTTAATTCATGCCTAATTGTTGGTAGATATTTTGCAAAGTTTTCTTCAAAACCTTGTTTAGCCAATACTAGTTTTGATCGAATTTTTTCTCGGTTATGTTCAATGTTTTCTCAATTTTTGGTCAACATTCAAGCATCCTCCTTTGTAAATGGCTATTTATTTCCCTTCCTTATTCTGTCTTCAGCGATATTGACTTTAATTTTTTCTGCCAAAGGTTCAACCCTAGGTTTATTTGCTGCGTCTTCATGCAGCACATCTTTATCCCTCATAACTATATTCATTCCTTCATCCAACATGGCATCCAAATCATGTTCTGATTAATCCCTCACTTTATCATGGGCAACCTCGTTCACCCCCAGCAAACACATTTCCTGTGTCGCTTTTGAAGTGTTAGCGATAAATTCATCGTTTGTTGAATTTTCGTCAACTGGTAGTTCACTAAAGGAGTTGGCAGGAATGTTCTCTTCCATGGCGAGTGCCTCTTCTACTACTTCGTTGGCAGAAATGACTGGAGCAACGGATTATTGGGAAATTGGTGGTTGCGAAGTATGGGTTCGTGGCTCCCCTTCTTATGCGCTAAGGGTTAACATGGCCAACAACCCTTCTGAATTACTCACTATTCTATCTTGTTGTGATGAAGTAATTCGCTGGTGAAAATCGTCCGCAGCTTTATTCGCTTCAGCGATGTTCTTGGTGGCATCTTTACATGATTCCACGTTCGCCACTTATTCCAACTCCGCCTCAGGAGTTTTCACTCTGGTAGCCTTTGGTTTTAAGCCCAAAATTTTCCTTCGCTTAGCTTGATCTGCTCCTGTCTTAGCCATCAAGGCTTTCTCTTCAACTTTGCTTCCAAATCTCATAATATTTTGACCAACTCTTTATTGGTCGACTCGATGATTTGAGCCGTGACTTCCTCAGGCATTGTCGGCTCAGATTCTTGTTCTCGTTCAGGTTGATTCTTGGTTATTTTCCTTTTCAACTTGATTTTCTTGGGTCCCGATTCATTGGTCTCGTTCACTAGAGCGATAATCCTTGGAGTTATGGACTTGGTCAGACGAGTGGATAAGGGAGCTTTTGACATGACGACAAAGAAATTGAAGAGGAACTGATCGAAAAATTGATTGCGAGAGAGAGAATGAAAAATTTGAAATTTGGATGCCTAAATTTTTTTTAGAAGAAGTGAAGTGATGGTTTTATAGTGAGAGAATTCTGTTTCGCATTCTGGGTGGCGAACCGCCATTTAGCAGCAGCGAACTGCCAGTCGTTAGATCTTTCGGCCCGACCCTATACATGGTGACTTCGTTACCGTGTGATGAATGCGTGTTAGATTAGGATCTAACCTAGCGAATCCTACTACCCACACTTAAACAATTACAATTTCAAACAACAGAAGTACAATTCAAGAAAACATCAAATAACTTATGTACAGACTTACTAACTTGGTTGTAAGGGAAAATAGGAAAATCAGACATTCGCGTACCGTTCGCTTGAGTCTACTACCCGATCAAGTATCAATGAGATGGAAAAATTCTACAGCTCGGGATTTCTTGCCATAATAGTGTTAGAGGCTATGTCCATTAGCCATAAACTTCGAATTGTCTGCTTCATTCTTCACTAAGACTGCTTCATTCCGATGTACCTGAATAACTACAAACGGTCCTGACCATTTAGATTTTAGTTTTCCTGGAAAAAGCCTTAGTCTCGAATTGAATAATAAAACTTTCTGAGCTGGTTGGAATTGTTTTGGCTTAATTCGCTCATCATGCCAACGTTCAGTTTTCTCCTCATATAACTTGTCATTTTTGTACAAAAATTGCCTCAATTCTTCAAGTTCTAAAAGTTGGAGTTTTCTAGTTGGTCTAATTCCTATAGAGTCCACATTCAACTCTTTGGTTGCCCAATATGCTTTATGCTCTAATTCTAAGGGTAAATGACAAACTTTACAAAAAATTAAGTGAAATAGAGATATTCTCAATGGTGTTTTGTGTGCTTTGCGGTAAGCCTATAGTGCATCATCTAACTTAATCACCCAATCTTTCCTATTTGGACTTACCACTTTCTCTAGAATTCGTTTGATCTCACGATTAGAAACTTCTACCTGGCCATTCGTTTCAGGGTGATACACTGTCGCGATCTTATGGCGTATATTATACTTCTGCAAGATTGATGTCAAAGCTTGGTTAATAAAATGAGTACCTCTATCACTAATTAAAGCGCATGGAGTTCCAAAGCATGTAAAAATGTGCTTATGCAAAAATTTAATAACTGTTCGCGAGTCATTCTTCGTGCACGCCAATGCTTCAACCCACTTATAAGCATAATCAGCTACGACAAGTATATAAATATTGCCATGCAAATTTGGGAAGGGACCCATAAATTCTATTCCCCAAACATCAAAGATTTCAATCTCTAAAATGTATTTTAGAGGAATTTCATCTCTCTTACTCATATTCACCTGACATTGATCACAAAATTTCACGAAGAAATATGTATCCTTAAAAATTGAAGGCAAAAAATAATCAGTTTGGAATACCTTAGCTGCCGTTTTAAATCCTCTATAATGTCTCGCGTATGCTCCCGCATGGCATTCCAAAATAATTTCCTTTGCTTTGCTCTCTGACACACACCTGCGAATTAATTGTTAGCACATTGTTTGTACAAGTAAGGTTCATCCCAGAAATATTTTTTAACATCGTGTAAAAAATGTTTTCGTTGCTGGTAATTGAAATCTTCAGGTACTAGACCACTCGTTAAGTAGTTCGCTATGTCGGAGAACCATGGTAACTTGTCATCTGAAGTGGATTTGAGCACGCATAGTTGTTCTTCTGGGAATGAGTCTCTAATTTCCCCGCAATCACTGGGTTGTCCTTTATATTCTATTCGCGATAAATGATTAGTTTTCTTGTCAATGATTTCCCCATCACATTCCTAAAATAACAACACCCATCTCAGCAACCTGGGTTTCACTTCGGGCTTTTTGAGTAAATACTTGATAGCTACATGATCAGAAAAAATAGTTATTTTAGCTCTAAACAAATAAGATCGAAACTTATCTAACGCGAACACCACTGTGAGAAATTTCTTCTCTGTTGTTGTTTAGTTTTTCTGAGCGTCGTTCATCATTTTATTGACATAGTAGATTGGGTGAATCAGTTTGTCACCCTTCTGCCCCAGCATTGCCCCAATGGAGTATTGGGGTAATCACTTGCATTGTACATGATGCAAAAAGGTTTGTCCCACTTGGAAGTTGCAATTATTGAGGCCGAGACTAATGCTCTTTTCAAACTTAGAAATGTGTTTGCACATTCATCTTTGAAAATAAATGTGCGGTCTTGCTCTAGTAGTTAGCACAATGGTTTTGCTATCTTAGAGAAGTCCTTGATGAATCGACGATAAAACCCAGCATGACCGAGAAAACTATGAATTCCCTTAACATTGGTTGGCTGCTCCAACTTCTCAATTACTTAAATTTTTGCTCGATCCACTTCCATTCCGTCCCTTGAGATTCGATGTCCTAAAATAATGCCCTCGGTAACCATAAAATGGCACTTTTCCCAATTGAGTACTAGATTTGTCTCTTTGCATCTTTTCAATACTTTGCTTAGGTTTTCCAAGAAAACTGAGAAGGAAGAACCAAATACTGTAAAATCATCCATGAAAACATCTACACTTTTCTCGATCACATTCGAAAAATTGCCATCATACATCTCTGAAATGTCGTTGGGGCATTGCATAGGCCAAATGGCATTCACCTGAAAGCTAATATGCGATAAGGACATGTAAAAGTCATCTTCTCTTGATTTTCGGGGTTGATTATTATTTGATTGTATCCCGAATATCCATCCAAGAAACACTAATATTCTTGCCCCACGACTCGATTCAACATTTGATCAATATATGGAAGTGGAAAGTGATCCTTTTTTGTAGGAGCATTCAACTTCTGGTAATCCATACAAACTCGCCAACCAATGACTGTTCCCATAGGAATCAACTCATTGTTTTCGTTCTTGACAACTGTAGTTTTGCGTTTCTTGGGTACACGCTTCACCGGACTCACCCACTTTCTGTTAGCGATCGGGTAAATGATGCCAACATTAAGCCACTTGATAACTTATTTCTTGACTACTTCTTTCATGGCCGGATTCAACCTTCGCTGATGCTCTACTGTGCGAAACCCCTCGTCCTCCAACTGAATTTTATGCATGCAGTGTGATGGGCTAATTCCTTTCAAATTAGCTAGAGTCCAGCCAATCGCTCCCTTGTGCTGCTTCAGCATTGTGACCAATAATTCCTCATTCTCAGGGGACAGGTTCGCTGAAATTATAAATGGCAGTGTTTCAACTTCTCCAAGAAAAACGTACTTTAAGTGATCCGGTAACAGTTTAAGTTCTAGTATTGGTGGCATCTCTATAGATTGTTTCATTGGCAAAGTAATCCTGTCATTAAGATTTAGTGAATCGTTAAAACAATTTTGAATCTCACAAACCTCGAGTTCATCCTCTAGCATTTCTTCTTCGTCATCTTCGTCCATGACAGCGAATTCTAGTGTCTCTTGATCTAGTATTTCCTCTAAAGTGTTCATCAATGAACACTATTTACTTTCTATTGGCTGCCTTATCGAGTTACAGATTTTAAATTTAATTTCATCACTATTCATCCTAAGCGTAATGGTTCCCTCATAAACATCCACAAGCGTGCGTCCCGTCTTTAGGAAAGGTTGACCCAAGATAATGGGAACATCCTCATCTGCATCATAATCTAAAATTATAAAGTCAGCAGGAAAAATTAATTTGTTTACCTGCACGAGGATGCCTTCGATCTTTCTCTCTAGTTGCATAATCGATCTATCAGCGAGTTGGATTGTCATGGTTATTGGTCGAGCTTTTCCAATGTCAAACTGTTTGTAAACGGATAATGGCATCAAATTGATGCTCGCCCCAAGATCGCATAATGCCTTTCTAACATGCTTCCCACCAATTGAAATTGGGATTGTAAAGGCTCTTGGATCAGCTTTTTTTGCTAGTAACTTCTTTGATACCAATGCACTGCATTCTTCGTTCAGCGAAACAACTTGAAACTCCTCAAATTTCCCTTTCTCTGATAATGCTTCCTTGAGGAATTTTAAGTAGTTAGGCATTTGACGTAGAACATCAATCAATGGAATTTTAATATGGATACCTTTTACAATATCGATGAACTTCTAATATTGCTCGCCAATTTGCTTCTTTTTAAGCCTTTGTTGAAAAGAAGGTGGTGGAGGTATGAACTCGATTGTCCCAGTTTCCTGTGACTTCGCTCCTGTTTGGCTAGGTTATGCAAGATCAAGTTTGGTAATTTTAGTATTCATAGTTATGATCACCTTCGCAGATTCAATGTCTTCGTCAATAGTTATGATTTCCTTAATTTGTTCCTTTCCCTCTCGCCGAATAGGTTCAGTATCATAGGGCAATTTACCCAATGGTTGCTGCCTAATCTCGATCGCGAGTTGACCCATCTGTACTTCCAAAATTCTAACTACAGCTTGTTGATTCTGAATAAATTCCCTCAACATATTCTCTATGGCATTGTTGGAAAATTGCTGATTGCTATGTTGAGGTGCGGTGTTTCATTGATATGGAAGAATTTGGAATGAATTAGGATTCTGTCCTTGTTGACCATTCGCAGCTTGAAATCCCTATGAATTATCATTCTATCTTTGCTGATAGTTTGAGTTACCCGAAGCTCCACTATTTCCTTGGTTAGTCCATGACAAATTAGGATGATTCCTCCATCCAGCATTGTAAGTGTTGGAGAACGGGTTGTTCTAGCGATTCACTTATTGACCATTAGCGAAACATACTGAAGTTGTCTTATGAGGGCATTCTTCATAAGAGTGTGCACCGCCGCACACAACACATGACACTGTTAGAGATACTTGTGGTTGGTTGTTCGCACACACGAACTGTGGTGAGTTAATACTCTATACTGTTGCTTTAGTGTTCGAGTGTTGTATATAGAAACATCTTGTGCATTTCAATTTTTACCCTGGCTCTGGCCTCTTTTTGCACATCATTCTTCCACTGGCTTGTATTTAGAGCTATTCGCTCCACCATTTCTGAGGCTTGATTGTACATCTTCGATAGAAGTGCTCCATTCGCCAAAGCATCCAGCACTAATTGAGCAGCTTCACTCAAACTCTCGTAAAAATATTCCAGCTGTACAGAGCAAGGAATTCCGCTGTGCGAGCATTTTCACTCAATCGCCTTGAAGCAATCCCAAGCTTTAGCAATAGATTCACCAGTTTCTTGCCTGAACGTCATGATCTCATCTCGGAGTTTCATCAGCTTTTTGGGTGGAAAATACTTCAGTAAGAACCGTTGCGATTTCTTCCCAAGTGATTTCTTGTAACCCATCCACTATGCTTAGCCTCTCATTCGCCTTTCCTTGCAGTGAATTCGAGAATAGACGAAATCGCAGATTGTCCTGGGTGACATATGGAATGATGAAAGAATCACAAACACCCATGAACACCGAAAAATGGTTATGTGGATCCTCGTTCACAATCCATGAAACTGCGCCTTCTGCTGGCAATGTGTTCATCATTGGATTAAATTCAAATGCTCATGCTCCAATGTCGGATCTTATCATGCCTCTCTGTAATTTTGTGACATTAGGTGCGGCGTAAGCTCTAACAGCTCTATCCCTATTATTCGCCATCATAATAGAGTTAGCAAAATGCAGATCTGCTTGTCCGTTATGTCTCACCGGCTGCTGATGTTCTTCAACATCTTCTGCCACAATATTGTCGTGATTCATTACTGCTCTTCTTCTCTCTCAGATCTGGTGATGTATACTTTGCTTAGGTTCTGGATCTAACGAAACAGTAAATAACCTATACATACACGCCCAGATTTACCTTTAAGAGAATTATCACAGATTAGCTTGAACGTTAACTACTCTTGCAAAACAACAAAAACAAATCAATTAATAATATTTCCCCGGCAACGACGCCAAAAACTTGTTGTGAAAAAAGTGATTATAGGTTTTCGCTGCGCGTTCGCCCTGGCGAAGGGTTAAGCAAGTAGAAGTCCTTTTCGCTGCGTGTGCAAGTGTACACAATTCATTATAGCAAGTTTTAATAAGTAAAGATCGACTCCTCAGGGAAATTCAAAACTATTTGTTTATGCTACCATACAAGAGTTAAATATATCAAGGAATGTGAAATTTTAAAGGGTTCAATAAACTCATTATAACTAAACAGGTACAAGAAATAATTAATCATCAGAAATAGTTAAGAATCATATAAATCGCCAAGCGGTAAGACAGTAAGTGAGAATTAATGTAGCATGAATTCTCTCGAACCTCTCCATTTCCATTAAAACTGCAGTACTCCTTATCTCTAAGTAAGTTGAATTGCAAATGCTAACTTAACAAAACCTAATGTATACATGCAAATTCTCCTAATTTCTTCCTCTCGAAGCGAAATCAGATCATACAGCAATTTCTCAATAACAATATGCAAACAAACTTGCATGAACTTGAACTTAGCTTTTCCTACTTCTTACGCGCAAGCGAACTACATGAAACTTTACTATTTTCGAAAGAAATTTAGCTATTCATGCTCATAGATGAAACCGACGAGATGAAATAATAACTTTCCATTAGAATCTAAATAAACAGAGTCTATAAAATTCTATGAACTACTGAATTTAATAAAAAAAAAAAGTACACAATAGCAAAATAACTAAGTAAAGAAATACTGAATGCTGTAAAAGTGTGGATGGTCGAGTTCTGACAAGTTTTCGGTATAGCCAGGCGTGAAAATAACTAGAGCAATGACACCAAACTCCAAATCTCTTCTGGTCTCTCAATCTTTCAACCCCTTTCTCAATCTACATAGGTTTGCTTTTAAAAACCTTTGCTACTGCGTTCGCAATCTATGCATATGCCCCAGGATCTATCCTTGTTCCATTTTTTCTGCTCGACGACGTGTATACATGGCTACGATGCGGCTTTTACTTCTCTTTGGATTTTGCCACGCATCCACGGTGCTTCCAAACTACTTGTTGATTTGTGTTCGCCTCCCTTTGTTTCACTTCAGCGAAATATATTTTAAAAAACAACAAACGTTAAAATGCTCATATTCTCACTAAATCTCTCTAAAGACCTTCATCTTACTAAGAAAACCGCAAGATTACTTGTTTAGCCTTTGTGATCATTTATAGCGAACTATGTTGTTAGTTTTGGTCTAAACCTAGCGAAATGCTTCATTAACGCATACATACTTAGTCAATTAACTCCCACTTCTTGAGAGTTATTAGATATATACGATGGAAAGTATGTATTAAAAAAAAAAAACGATATTATAATATGGTATTATATCATTCTTGTATTATTTTATATTCTATAAATTAATACAACCATTCCGATGTTCAAAGCATAATATTAATAGTGTCATTTACAATATTATAAATTCTCATAACATCAATATTAAAAGTGTATTATTATAATACTTATCGTATAAATATGTTGTTTTTACAATGAATTGTACGTGAATATGTGTGTAATACCGTTTTATTTTCTATATACATTACATCATTACTAGTAATACTTATTTTTAACAAATATAATACATTTTTAGTACTAAAGTATTATAATAAATTCGACGTATAATTCTTCTAAAAAACAAAAAAAAAAATTGAAGTATAATTTAAAGTTAAAGGATTACAATATCATATATGCAATATTGTCTGTGGATTTATCTAATTTTGAATATAATAATAGGATATTATACTACCACGTTGAAAGTAATTTCATTGTTATGTATAAAACTAATATGCTAGTACAATAATCATACATAAATATGTGGTATTATAATACAATACATCAATTTGTATTATAATATAATATCAAATGCATATATCTCTTTTTATCGTAAATATCCTCTGTGTTAGATTCTCAATACCAAAAATATAATTACTTTTAAAACCTATGAATACTAATATCATAATAGATACCATGTATTATAATATACCATATTAGAATAATTATCTTTTATGATATTGTATTATAATACCCTTTTATGTAGACCACTTATAGTTTAGCCTTTTTAATATTGTATTATAATACCCTACTAAAACATTGTTCATGAATTTTTAATACCAACTCATATTCGGTGTTGTATATGGAAGTAGAAGTAAAATTTGTGGAAGTTCGTATATTACATATAAATACATATGCAATCTACATATGCAATAATGTATTCTGATAATACTAAGATAATACCAAATGTAATGTAATAACATTTTTGTAAATAAAATCATCTTCAACTATAACGGCCTAGGTTTTCGTCACGGTTCTCCAGGTATGTTCTTCAGTTAGTTCGGTTGTTTCATTAGGCCATTATTCCGGTTTTAGCCCTAAAGGTATTTTGGTAAAATCACCCTTAGGGACAGTTTAATAATTTTTTGAGTTATGGACTATTTTTGTGATTTCAGGCTATTCAGGGCTAGACTTGCAGTTTGGAGGAAAGATTTTTATTAACTTAAAAAGAAAAGAAAAGAAAAGGATTTAATTAAAAGAAAAGGATTTTCGATTGATCAGTTCTCACGATCGATCGATTCGCAGAAAAGCCAGAGAAGCTAGAGAGTTCTTCATTCTTCTTCGATCTTCTTCTCCTTTGTCTGATCTCAATCCTTTCCGCGCACTCGCGCCCTAACCACTACCCCAGGCGAAGCCTAGTTTGTGGCTGCTAGAGCAGGATCATTTCCTTGGTGTAAGCCTACCTTAGGACGATCCTTAGCTTCAGGTGTAGGTGTGAACAGGCTGCCACAGTTGGGTGTTGATGGCCTCCTACCAACTGTGGATCAGTGGACACCATTCCTTGTAGTTAGGCATGTGAACCTAGACCGGTGTAGTTTATGTAGGCCTACAGTTACCCCAGTTTGCAGCAGCATGTGGTGTGCGCGCACACGCATTAGATGTCTTGAGGACGGCTCTCTCGGGCTAGTGTCGTTAGTACACCTTTCCATTCATTCTAGAGCTAGACACTGGGTACTCTCCCAAGTGTCCAGGATCAGCATAGCGAGCTGGTCACTAGCCTAGAGTTAGAGACTCTCGAGGTTTGAAAGTTAAGTTGAGGATTCATTCTGAGATTTGTTGGTTTACTGTATTGCATGTTTACTAGGATGCTAGATGATGTGTTGTTTGCGTACTGTACCCCGGCTGGGATTCTTACTGAGTATAATTCGTACTCACCCTTAATTTATGGTTTTCCACCTGGTAACTTGGGACAGCACCGAGATGGCTAGATGAGAAGCTGATGGATCATGAGAGTCCATTGCAGTTATTCAATTGTTATTTAATTCATTATTGATTTAACATGTTGGATAGGGATCGAGTCCACTAGTTTTCATTATTTGAATAGTTTTAATAATCTCTGGCCATAGGCTTCAATAATGTGTTTTCTTTATGATTTAACTGTTTATGTTTTTAAATAAAGAGGTTTTGGTTTTTAACTGTTTCTGCTATACCGGTATTTGAACCATGCATGCTGAGTAAGAACCAGGTCTAGGATGGTTTAGGAGCCGGGTTCTTACATCAACTTAATTAGGGTTTATTTTAAAATTAGATTGACAGCCTCATTTTTTTTGCGATCAAAATTTCTCAATCTCATCAATGCTTAAGTAGTAGGCAAAATTCTTGTTTGTTGGCGACCGGAGATGACCATTGGATGTACTCCACAAAGACAATTTTTTTCTACCTGACGACAATGGAGGATATGGGTTTTGAGAAAGAAGGCTGGAATGGGGAGGATATGGATTTTTTGACGATTGATGGTGGAGATCAATGTACTTTGGAATCTCGCCGACGTCCATGGAGTTCAACGTCCTTAATGGTGTTCGTGGGTAGATGGTGAAGCGAGTTTTCCGGTAGACAACAGTGCAAGTTCACTGGCGACGACAGTGAAAGGAGAGCTTCGTCCCCAAGGGGCAGCCCACCGGTTGAGGACAAGGATTTCAAGGCACGCTTCCTTAAGAGATCCCTGGTTCGAGGCCGCTGGAAAGCGCTTAAACTAGAATACCCTTCGAAGTATCCCGGTGCCACAGTCTAGGGACGGGCCAGTGGTGCCTCGGGTATAGGGGAGCGAAGCTCCAATTTCCCGGTTTTCAAAAAAAAAGAAAAAGAAAGGAGAGCTTCTTCCGTGGAATGCCTAATGGTAAATTTGGTTGGTTTTAATTTATTTGTATTTAATGAAAGGGTATTACAGTCTTTTGCAATTAATGATTTTCTTATTTTTTAAATGTATGAATTAGTTTGTTAATATTTTTAAACTTGGCTACATTTGTAATTAAATTCTTAAATTTGGCTAGGCATGTAAAGCTCTCTATTTTATTTATTTATTTATTTGCTCACTCACTTTAAAAAGAAGAAAAAGGAAAATAAAAGGGAAAAATGAAAAAAGTAAAGGTAAAAAGTTTTGCCTATTTTCTTCTCCCCATTTTCTCATTCTTCCTTTTCTTTCTCTCCATTTCTCATTCCACTCCACAAGTTTCAAGCCAATTATTCCTATTAATATCTCATCATTTTCTATAAATAGGGGAAAAATAGTTTGAGTTAGACACAAAAAAAAAAAAAAGCTAGAAAGGAGAGAAGGAAAAAATGTAGTAGAGAAGGAAAAGGTAGGAAGTGATGTGAGAATTAAAAGAAGTTTTTTTAAAGGAGTTGAAAAAAATTTAGGGTGAAGAGTAAGAAAAATGGACATTTAGGCAAGACTCTTTATTTCATCAAAAATTGAAGATATTTGAGTAATTCGACGAATCCAAGTTCTTCATTTTTTCCTCTACAATTTCGTCTTATAGGTCTATAATTACTTCAATCCATAAATAACTAGCTAGCAATTTCTTTTTATCTTTCTAATATTGGTTTTAATTATTGAGACATTTAGACAGTAGTTATATTATGTGTTAGTTGATTATTTTTTTTTTCTATATAAAAATATTATAGTTTTTTTTTCTTTATTTTTTGAGGAAAAAAAGAGAAACTTATTAAGAAAACGTAACACTAGCGGGCTTAATTATTTAATATTAAGAACACGTAGCTCTGACGTCACCGGCAGTGCTTTCATCTAAAGTGCTTGCGTCCATTTTAAATTGTTGGTTTGAAGAGAAATGAAAAAAGTGAGATTTGGAATTAATGAAATTTGAGGGTCACAAGGAGTGGAATAATATAAATAGGAAATATATAGGAAATTAAGGGTTTTTTTTTTTTTTTTTTTCAAGTTTAGATATCAAGGAACAGTAGTCGGTTGAACAGATATTAGTGTCATCATAATTATTGACAATAGAAAATGAATTCGATTATTTTTGTACTATTCATTAGGAGTGGGATTCTTCCAATCACATGTTCTTAATTATTTACCCATTTTAGGTTAAAATATCAATTTAGTTTAATACAATTAAAGATAAAATAAAATGTGAATATATTTTTAAATTTTATAGAGAAATATGGGAATTTTTAAAGAAAAAATAACAAAACAATTTTAAGTTTCTTTTTTTTTTAGTTGGAAGACTAAAATTAAATAATTAAAACCAATATTGGAAAACGTAGCACTAGCGGGCATCTACATCCTTTGTTTAACATCATAGCACTTGAAAACAATACTTGAAGCCCAAGAGTCTAAATCACAAGAAAAATCTCAGTAACAACAATGAAAAAGTAAATATAAGTTTGGAACAAGAAGTCCACAGGCATATTTTTTTTGGTTAAATCACTGAGCGCTTGACAAGAGTATGGATCATGTATCAATCATAACTAAATCCCCACACTAAAAAAACCTTAATCCACTAAGCAAGCACATTGTGCACATGATTCAACTGCGGAGAATATGAACTACTACTTATGGCCATGCCAATTGGACATGGAGCTGCTACTTACCTAAGCGTCACGGTCCTCACCGAGATCCCCCCATCTTACATTGTGCTTCGCAGCTAAGTAGTGAGCCCCGACCGGCCCCCTACTGCCATATGGGTAAAGCTCTGGGGATATCCTCTTCTCTTCAAGTTCCTTTAACAATGGAGTGAACAAAGACCATGCAGTGTCGAGCTCATCGCTCCTAATGAATAACCTTCTCTCCCCTTCAACAGCATCCAAAAGCAACCTCTCATATGCATCTGGTATTTCGCTCGGGTACCTTCACGTGATCACTGAATTGTCAACAAAAGCTCACCCAAAACTTCTTTTTATATAAATGAACAAAACAGAAACAGTAAATATAATGCGATCCCATATTCTTATAGATGAGACTACCCTACTGAAGTTCTCATACCTAGCTCGATACAGCAAGTTCAGATCACTACGATCTAATCGCATTCCAAGACCAGGAACTTTATTATTGATCTTCAGATAGATAGCCTCGTTGGGTTGAACACGCAACACGAGCTCATTTGTATCTTTGTCCAAATCCGTTCCAATGTTCTTCTTGTATAAGTTACCTGGAACGTGTCTGAACTGAACCCGGATCTCTGCTCTGAATTGTCATCATAGCAAATGTGTTAGGCAGTTCAAGTTATCAATATCAAAATGATAACCAGAAAAGAAAATCATTGTAAAGGATGAAATGTCAACCTCTTTGTATGTAGAGCTTTTCCAGCTTTCATCAAGAAAGGAACCCCATCCCATCTAGCATTATCGATAAAAATAGCAGCCGCCGCAAACGTCGGAGTGATGCTGTCATTAGGAACAGTTGGATCATCTGTATAAGCAGGGTATGATTTCCCACCCTTGGTGTGCCCTTTATATTGTCCCACAACTACATCTTCTAGTTGCAGAGGTCTCATTGACTTCAAAACTTTTACCTAAACCACAATGATAGACATTAATCAATATTATTACAACCAAACTAACAAAAGATTAAAAAACTTACCAAATTCCAGTAAATGTCAAACCTACACCCTTTTCAATTTATCTGATGCAGCATGAAATAGCCAACACCTCAAAAGGTATTTGAAGAAAAATAATTACCTTTTCGTTCCTGATATCCTCGGCGTCTAAACTGACAGGCGTCTCCATAGCAAATAATGCCAAAATTTGAAGGAGATGGTTTTGCATTATATCTCGTATGATTCCATAGTTATCAAAGTATCTGAAAAAGCACAAAAGGCAGTTGGTTAATCATGTCCATGAGAGAAAAGAATAGTCATTAATCTACTTTATTAACAATTCTCAAGCTGCAATATCATAAGGATTGACACTCACCCTCCTCGCCCCTCTGTTCCGAAATCTTCAGAAAATATCACTTGAACATTGCGGATATAGTTCCTTGACCAAAGAGGCTCAAAGATCAGATTGGAAAACCGAAGAACTGACAGATTCTCTACAAGCTCTTTCCCCAAGTAGTGATCAATTCTATAAAAAAAAATAATAATTAAGAGTCAATTACTTTATTTTGATCTGGAAATTCAACTAGTGTAAGAGGTTCACCTAAATATTTGGTCTTCTGTGAGATATTGTTTTAAGCTTCTGGTTAGCTCACCCGAAGAATCTGAGTCACGGCCAAATGGCTTTTCAACAATGACTCTGGTCCAACCACTTTCTGAAGAAGCCCGTTGGCTAGCACACTTGACAACGTCGACGAATATGTTTGGAGGAATTGATAAATAAAATAACCTATTTGAAACTTTTCCATCCTGAAAAAAAAGAAGCTACTTTTTATGTTGCAAGTGCAGTTCAATACGTAAGTGTCCAAAGAAGGAAGAGTTTATTTAGATGATGACAACCATGACTATACATTTGCTCCTCAAAAGCCAAAGCTCCAACATTTCCTAGACTTCAGCAAGAGTATAACCAAATAACACCTAGTACTTATAGTTCCTACTTCTCTCACTTTATAACCATGCTTCAAGAGTGTCCAAATCAACTTACATGCAACCGGACTAGTTCTATTAATCAAACTTTGTAATTATACAACATTTGGCATTAGAAACCTATCCATCTAACATCACAACTAACAACGGGATCAATGACAACTAAAATAACTCAACAGTAACTATTAAGTCTCCTATTTTCATCTCAAAGCCAATGAACCAACGTCTACAAAAGGGAGACAAGTACACTGCTTAGAAATAATGCGTAAAAGATAAGAAATCAAAATCCAGTACAACAGTCCTATTTGATCTATGATAAGTATCAAGAATCTCAATATGTTGTTACAATCAATACCAAGGGCACAAACCCATCTCTAGAAGGAGCATTGTATAGCATTTCGTACTGGTACATTGTCGAGTTATGTTAACCAATAGTAGTTACTAGTAGAAAATGACATACTATATAGAATCTTACTTATCTAGTGTCAGGAGCACAAGAATTACCTCTTTGGCTTTCAACTTTCTGTCCAACTTAGTGAAATCTTCCTCCGAGCTATACTGACCAGAATGGTAAAAGCACCTTTTCAAAAACTCATCCATCTTTTCCTCACAGTTTGCCCTGCGATTCCATGGTGGATATCAATATATGTAAGCAAGAGAAAAAGTTTGTGATCATAATTGTATGTTAATTAAGTAATAAATACAATACCGCTTATCAATTCGGCACGTCAAAGTTTTACTAATCATATTTCGGAGTTGCTCATCCGTCATACTGGTCCGAGCATAACCAAACACAATAAAATCCTGAAGAGTAGAAAAGGAATTAGTTGGCTGTTTAAGAGTGCAATACTTTCTTAGTTGTCTGAGTTCATACACTTCATTAAGTAAAATAAAAGGCAGACTTGTTGTAGCGTGAGATAAGACCTCTGGTAGACAATCCTCATAATAAAGAGCAAAAAGTGCAGGAAATATCTTCTTTTTTGCCAGGTCACCTGAAGCTCCAACAACAGTTATACTCAGTCTAGATTGATCCTTATCTAAATCTGGAACAGATTTATCTTCCTCTTGAAGTGCAACTTGTTCATTGAGAAGATAACTTCCCGGACTACCTAAGTTCATGTCAAATCAGGTTTAAGCAACAAAAATGGATAACAAAAAAACACAAAACAAACATATATTTGAGGCAAATGAACATAGAGATTTCGAATATAGAATTAAAATATTGAGACCCATTAGTATTTCTGTTTAAGGTTATAAAGAAAGACCACAAAAAGGTATCTAATGACATATATATATATATATATATATATAAAATATATACATTTTGATATTAGTGACAAGTTGTTCAACTTCCGTGCAACTCAACTATTGTCACGATAGGAAATAAATTTCTAGGTAGGTGGCACCATAGGTTGAATTCTTCCCCTCTTATTTTCGAAGACCCTCTTGACCACTTGTTACTCCATGATAGGTTAAAAGGTATCGAATGATATATGACACTTGACTTATGAGTAAACAAGTAGACTTTTTATTTTTTTATTTTTATGTCCATGACTGGGCAGCACCTCGACTATTATCACGAATATACCGCTTGTCCCTATAACATTTGAATGCCGAAGAAATGCATAGAATTAGCTAGGAGGACACCATATATTGAACTCATCACCCACCACCGGCTATTGAACTTATCACCTCTTAGCTATCTCAAGTCTTCACTAAAGATTGAATTCATCAATTGTCCAAGGCTTTTATGACTAGTGAATCACTCCACGATGGTTGAGTAAATAAGTAGACTCAAAGTGGAAAAAAAAAAGAAAGTGATTTCATGTATATAAATTCTAAACAGGCAATTCAACCAAACCAGAAAATAAAGTTAATGCAAGAAAATACCCACCATCCGGTAAGAAAACGGCATTCAAGGGATGCCCATTTGATGGCTTAAGCTGAAGATGGGCTCTAACACGATTATTTACAGAAATCTGAGAGACCCACGAAGGGAAAACTGTTTTAGTTGGCGAGAAAATGAGTTTTCTGGGTAGAACGGTCTCATTCTTAAGGGAAGATGGCAGAATGGTTGCTGAAGAAGAAGAAGAAGGGGACCTGAACTGACAACAATCCATGAACATGAAATGGGTACAAGTACAACAAGGATTAGATTGAGAAGTTGAACAACAATAACAAATTAAAATTCAGGTTATTGTGCAGGATTTTCGAGTGGGTATTTATACTGTGCAAAAGAAATTGGAGGTGCCCAAATCTGAAGTCATCAAATGCGACTGGCTGCAAAAGGGAATTGAGAATGACCTTTTGTGTAATCCAAGAGACCGATATAAATTATGGGACAAATTAGAGTTCAAAACAAAACAGCTGATGACGGCGATTCCGAGGGCGACTAGTTTACGATGGATTGTTTTCCGGATTCAGTTTGGGCTTTATTGGGCTCATCATGTAACGAGGAGGGATTAAATTTGAATGGTATTAATAGTAGGGATAACTAGGAAATAGCTAGGGGTCCAATAAAAAATTCAAAAATCGAATCGAACCAAACTAATTAAATTCAGTAGGATGGATCGATTTTTTAGCATAAAATTGATTATACCGATTTTTAATTTTAAAAAACTGAAAAATATTGGTTTGATTCCAATTTTCATTTTAAAAAACTAATAAAAACCGAACCAAATATATATTTTCAACCATCATGAAGTGACTTAATTGATCAATGAGTGCTTCGGGTATTTAAGGTGATAAGTTCAATCCATGGTCACCTCTTACCTAGAAACTAATTTCCTACAAATATCTTCCTTCCATTGTTTAAAAGATTTTTCAATGATTTGGGTGATTATGATAGTGTGGACTATTATATTTAATATAATGCTAAAATCGAAAATCAAACCAAAACCAAACTGAACCAATCAAAAACTAAACCAATGATTTTGTGTTTTATTGGACATCGGTTCATACTCAATTGTTGAAAAATTGAGGATATCGGTTCAGTTGTCGGTTTGGCACAAAACCAACAAAAATCGAATCGAAATCACCTCTAAAAATAACTACTTGAGAGAACTTAATAAGAGAATACCTACCCATCTAAAGATTTTAAATAAATGTCTAAATTTTAATTCTTGGAATTAATTAAATAAATGAATAGAATGTGATTTGCCCTTGTACCCTTTACATTAATTAATTTTTTTAAATATTAATCAGTTTCATTTTAAATTCACTATTACCAACCACAAAAAGACTCTAAATCTATGTTCCTGTTACGAGAGAGTAAAAGATAAAAGTTTTTTTTTTTTTTTTTTTAAAAAAAAGATGGTGTAAAAACAATTTTAAAATATCAAATCACATATGTTGTTTTTGAATTTGAAAATGAAAATGTCTTTGATCACTCCCATGGGTTATACATCTGTCTCCATAGCCATGGATACTCAAAATTGATGTAGGTCAGATATTTATCTTAAAAAAGCAATGATAGGTAGTGATTTAAAAAAATATATCTAACATGCGGACACCTTAATCTTGTGATGAAAAACATGTATAACTCTTGGCATCCATCGTTACATTTATGGGTGGCGTCCAACTTTAATTTGGTGATTTCGAATGGGATATCAAAAAAGTCATCTCAACTCCTCACTTTTCTTTTCCCATAAGATTCATTCCCTTTTTCGTACGGCCTTATCCGTCACCAAAGTTTAGCTTGTTTCGATAGAGACGATAATCGTTTTCTGATATAGTCCGACCTTGTTCTATAGCTTTTCTGGTTGTACATCTCAGTGTGGACTGGAACAACCTCTGATCGTTGACTATAATCCAACCTTGTCCCATAGCCTTTTTAAATGTACATCTTAGTGTAGACCAGGAGAATCTCCCGTCTTTGATGATAGCCCGAACTGGTTCCAAAACTTTTCTGGTTGTACATCTTAATCTGGACTAAGACAATCTCTGATTGTTGATGATAGTCCAATCTTATTCCATAACTTTTTCGATTGTACATCTTAGTGTGGATCGACACAATACTTGCAAGAATACAACAGTTGCTCATATCTATCAAAAACTCATGGTACAATAAGTGTACATTTACGACCTCTGCTAATGTTATTATTTAGCACATTTTTCAGAACCGTTGGTAAAGAGAGATGGATCATATCGTCAACTTTCGTCAATGTCAAATGCTGCTACAATTAATCCAAAAAGTCGAATTACTATCGTGGTGAAAACTATCTTATTTGAGGTGATCTTGTAAATATTGGATTATACATTCTCTTTTGTCCCAAACTTCATTGAAGACAGTTATGAGTATCGTGGCTTCCATTGGTGTCGGTAGTTTGTATATGACTACAATTTGATCAATGTATATTCGATGACCTTGTCCTCGACGAACGCATCTCTTTCCATGTGAATGAACTAGACAATTATCTATTGTTTTGAGTCCCCACCATTAACCTATTTTATCTCCACAAAAATCAATCCAAATTCGCTTTGAATCTTGTTGAGTTTACTATCAACGTGGAGAGCTTTCTCTGGAGGAATTTGGCCATGAAAATTACCAACCAGGAGCTTTGATAATTATAGATTGCAACAGTAGTTGGAGGCTAAAGTGGAAAGAGAAAAGTGCAGGAACATGAATCTGATGCCCCTTGCTCCATCGTTTTCTCTTATTTTGTTGAGTAATCTTAATTATATTGGACTTACAATCAATCAACCATATTTAAGATTCAACAAATAAAAAGGAAAATCAAATATATTTTTATCTGTTGTTTTAGTTTAATTTTAAATAATGTATTAAATATTATGTTTAAGTATAAAACAGTATAAAATATTAATTTTTAAAATTCAAAAAATTAAGAATCGATTGGGTATTGGTGGAAATCTTGTTTGTCGATAGGATTTTGCTCCTCAATTTAAGGCCATTTCTCTCCAGTTAGAAAATATGCACATCCCATCATTTATTTTGGAAAAAATAAACATTTATTTTTTGAGTATACGTTGGAAGAAGGAGATTAATGGAAATAGATTAACACCAAACTAGATAACCAATCACACCACCGACTTAAAAAAATAATTAAAAGAATGTTTAATATATTTTGGACTTTAAATCTATGTATAAATTTAACTTTTGAAATTAGATTATTAATTAAAATATTTTTTTGACAATTATATCCTTTACGATTTTTTAAACAGAAAAATAATTAAATATAATTTTTAATAACAAACGATGCAAAAAATTTTGAGATTTGAAACTTCACTCGTACTTGTTTTTTAAGAAAAAAATAATTAAACATAATTTTTTTTTGTAATAACTAATGTTAAAAAATCGAAAGATTTGAAAGTGGATAAAATCACAAGAGGATCTAACTTGAATATTGAATTTAGGATGCATAAAACCACAAGAGGATGCAAAAAATACTAAAATTTGAAAGTAAGATGTAACAAAATTTTGATATTAGGATTTAACTTGAATATTTAGTAAAAAGATATTTTGTTATATAAATCGAGCAATTTAAAGTTGGAAAAAAAAAATTAAAGAAGTTGATTCAAGGGTTTGTTTACAGTAAATCAACTTTCATACCCATACATATCCCCTAAAATTAATGCTAGAAATTGTGATAATGAATAAAATTGTGATATGCAAATTGAAGGGAACAAATTACCGCATGGTTGTATTCTGTCCCAACTCAATTTAATTCGGCCCGTTAGAGCTTCCTCTCCATTGCTGGTTAAATCGCAGTCATTTAGTCTCCCACCGTCGTCCTACTCCGTATAACCCCACTGTAAATAGCTATACTTAATTATAATATTCGTGTTTTTTCCGTTTTTGATCTCACAGACTTCTGCACACAATGAAGTCCTACAAGAAAACCTGTAACACAAGAAGATGATTATCCTCCAACTCTTCGCTTCCTTTTTTTAGTTCCTTGAATTTCGTGTTTGTTAGATCTACCCTAAAGATGAAGAATGTGGAAGGAAATCTATGGTTGGACTTATTTGTGGTGAAATCCGATAAATAAAATGATGATAAATTTTAGATATTTTGGATTTTTAAAATATACATAAGGAACATAATCTATTAAAAAAATAAAAATTTGGTAGTTTATTCCTTGGTTCAAGGATTGAGGGTAGGTATAATCCTTTTTTATTTTTTTTATTATTTTTTTTATTTTAAAAATCAAGCCTAAGACAAAGGCATTTTGGAAGTGAAATTATTATCTCTCCTCACTGATTTTATATTTAGACATTTATGTTGTAATGTGCCGCATTTTTAGTTAGACCCTTTAAATACAATTATTTTGTTCTACAAGATTTCCAGTTGAGTATTCGGGAAGTTTTGACCTTAGAGGTATTTTGGTGATTTTACCTTTAGGGACCTATTTGTAATTAATTAAGGGTTTGAGGTTGTTAATAGTTTTTGGTTCTTGGAGCAAATTTGTAACTTTTAGAAGAAATGGTTTAAAGGAACCTTTAGACCTAGAAAGTTTCTTTTATCGTACAGCACAAAGATCGAGAGTTGAGAGTGGGAGGAATTGCATCGCTTCTCCCAAGGGATTGAAGAGCCGCTACTGGTCACAGCCCGACGTTGTCGCACCAGACAATGCTTCACGATCGTAGCCTCGTACACCTGAGCTCGTGACTCCACCCGCCTTCAGCATCACTCACCGTGCCTAGCACCCGTGTCGTAAAACCACGCCCGCACGCCTTGCGATCGCAACGTCCAACTCTTCCCTGCACTCTAACGTCCGGTTCCGAGAGCCGCATCGTGTCTGCCCAGCGCTAGCGCCAGTGTCACACCGCCCATAGTAGGGCAGTAGCTCCATTTCGCCAGCCTGCCTCGCTACACACCGGATGCCTGCTCCGCACCATACACAGCCGCACATAGCAATACTCACACCCGTGCGGACAATCAAGTTTAAGGAGCCGCAACCTTGCCGTCACCTCGCTCCACGTGCCAATGTTTCCTTAGGATTGAGTAATTTCTAATTCCTAGAGTAGGTTGTAATGCAAACTCTTGCGTTTCTTAATACAAAATGTTTGTTTCTAATCCTTTATTATCTTTTGCATTTTCATGCATGTTCACCTTCTTAATCAAGACTCATGTTAAACAATTATAAAAGGAACGAGTAGTAATTAATAATAGTTTAGGATAAAGGAAGATGAGTTAGAATTAGCGGCGGTTGCTTGAAACTAGTAACGGTTGATTGACAACCCACTTGAAACTAGTACGAATTTGATTTTAACTGTTTTAGATGTGCTTAACTGTATTTAATCAGGTTCTCACATCTAGTTGTGTTTAGAGAGTCAGGTTCTCACATATTTAAAGTTCAAAACAAACTAGACATTGTTCTTATAAGTTTATAAAAATTATACATTTAGTGCTATATCCTTTTAAAATATGGTTGTGAATCTAATCTATTTATAGGTTTTTCATGAATAACAAAAACAAAATTATGAATGTCAAAACTTTAGAAAAAAAAAATCAAATATAACCAAAACTAATTCAATTATTAAACTTTTAGTCATAAAAATGATGACTTCGATGAACTGAAATTAATAACTCCAATCTAATTAAATTAAAAATAATGAAAGTTGAAATATTTTGTTAGGTATAAAATATTTTTAAAAAGTTATTATAATTAAAACATAGGTGCTAGAATTTGCCATCTACTCTAAATTTCCTATAACAAATTTAATAATTAATTTTTTTTTGAAGTAAATATTAATTATTAATTAAATTAGTCAAACACACTACTTTCTCAAGTGAGAATTTCTCTTTTGAGATACCGTTTTTGTTTATCTAAAACTAAATAATACTTTTTGTAAATCAAGACATTAAATTCCAAATTGATTTGCTCATTTTTGAATTTAACAAAATTTTAATATAAAAAATCTAGTTATTACTAGATTTTATTCCCAAACCTAATATCTAATTTAAATTTAGAAAATTCTCAAATATCTTTAGTTTAAATGTTAATTTGCTCATTAGGATAAAAATTAATTACCACTCTAACATAAACTTTCAAACTAAAATTACTATATCAGTTAACAATGGCGCCAAAAACTTGTTTCTTGTAACCTAATTATAAAATAGTTTAGTTGACACATAGTGAAAACAGTTCTTAAGTAATGTGCAAGCAGACACAGTTATTGCGATAAATGATGAGTAATAAAAATCATCTCCAGAGGGACTGAATAGTGAGTTTACGTTTGTGATTGTGTTAGAGTCAGGGTACATAAAATAAGGAAATATTTTTGTATGAGGTTTTGGAATGCTGAAAATAAATTACTCAATAAATGTTGCTTAAAATTAATGAAAATGAAAAGATAACGCTCTAATGACTAAGAATAACAATGCCAGATTAAGGGATTTATGTCATGTAATTATTTGCATATTCTTGAGATTTTTATCGGCGAGAAGTGGCTTATTCCTACTTATGTCTAAAGTTTTCTTTCGCAGTTCTTTCAACAAAATTTTATCAATTTTTCGATTAACTTCCTTAAGCATTAAAATCAAGCACTTGAACATTAGTGTAGTGAATATTTCTAGACTCCCGCTAAGTGTCGATAGAAGGTACGCAAACCTAATGAATATACGTGAAATTCTCAAGCTATCACTCTTTATCAAGAGCGAATAGAAAGAGGACACTATGTGGTCTCTCAAATGACATATGCCAGGATTAACTTAACATGCATTATCATCAACTTCTCCCAATCGTAAGTTTTAATAATTAATTACACTTCATATTACCCTTATCCTTTTTGTGATAAAATTAGTTATTGCTAATAAGAAAAAATATAATAAAATAAACAATACCAACGTAAGAAAACATCTTTATAAATCAACTATAAATGTTTAACAAGGTGTAAGTAAAAGCATGGAGTATGCGTAAAGTAAAAAGCGAAAGCAATAAAGAAAGTAAAGACAAGTGTAAGTAAGGTGAAAGAAATAAATAAAATAATAAAGAAAATCAATAAAAGTGTGATGTCAATGGAGCTTCTTCGAAGTCAAAACCAACAAACGCCAAGAACCTCTATTGCTGGGTTGACAGAGAAAGATTGTGCAACGAGTCGCCTTATTCCACAGTTCCAACCTTCTTAGTACATTCATGAACTTGGGTATTCATCGACTGAGATTTATTTATCGCAAATATCCATATATTTTCCTTGTTTGCGAGACGATTTTCTTTTAAAATATTATTTCCATAAATATTTTCATGCAAGAAGATTTTTTCTAGAATATTGTGTCAGACATTATTTTTTCTTTAGTTGTATTTATGGAGAGATATTTGTTGCTAGGTTTTATTCAAAATTCTTCTTTCCATGTGTTTTGCTTGTGCAAAGACATTCGCTACCCCAATTATATCTTTTTCATATTTTCTCACGTGAAGGAATATTTACTAATATTTTATGGATTGTAATGCTGCATAAATTCGGTCAAATCTTTGATTCATATCCCTTTTGTATAATCTAGAATTTATTATCATAAAAGCTAATTTAAACAAGAAAATCTTTCAATTCAAGTATTGTTTCGATGCTAAGTAAATGATTTTATATTCTAAATAACTCTCTTATTGAGAGTTATCATCCCTCAATCCAAACTTGATTCCCGGGCTATAAAATCCATTTTCATAAGGATATGTTCCTATAGTATATAAATGCTATGACCCTTTGATAAAAAGAAATATTTTGAAAGTATGGATGTGTTGTTTTTGAAAACTTAACCCTTTTATAACCATCATTCCCTTCAAGGAGAGACATCTACTTTATAAGAGAATTTACAGAACACCTTACCACTTCGAGAAAGAATAAGTTCTACTAATGAAGATTTCGAGTCTATTTCTCAAATGTCTAGTTTGGAAGGTTCTTCTTCAGGGATAGAAACACTACAAATCGATCAACCTAAACTTTGGGTTTATACTAGGAGAATGCTAAATAAAAGAATAAAGGCAAGATAGTAGACATGAAACAAAGCTAATCTGATCCTTTGATGCTGATCCTAATAATCTAGGTAACTCCTTTGATTTTGTCATCTTTTTCCTCTACTCTTGGAAATGATCTATCTGATATGTCTAACCTTCATATTCGATTAGCCCGCATGAAAGGTATTCGTAATTGTACCAAATATTCCATTGAAAACTATTTATCCTATCCTAAATTGTCTGATAGACTGTTTGTTCCAAAGGATATATGTAAGACTAGTTTTCATTATTTTAAATAAATAATGATAAAGCAAAATTCTTAAAAAAAATAATAATAAAAAAGTAAGAAATAAAAATGGTGATTTATGGCCCAAGGGTGAGGTCTCACCAAGTAAAACTACCCTACTTTATTCTAAATAAAATAGTCGTTGTAATTAGAGTCTTGAGGGTGGGTTTGTTTTCTCCATTGTGGCGGAGAGATTTTGAGGATTTTGACAAGTTTGGGTTGGCTTTTACAACCCTGTTCTTTCACCAAAAATTATGAGAAGGCCCTCGTCGTGTTCATCGGCAATCTCCTTATCGTTTGAGGTTTGATTTGGAGCCAAACGTTGGGTTGCGCTGGGTGTTTTAAGCGAGTTCTAGCAGTGAGCAGGACTTTGCACCTTGTAGATGCTATTTTCAGGTTTCGATTTGTTAGAGGCGTGGTCGAAGAAAGGCAAGTTGTGTGTTCGAGTTTGGAGACTATGTTGGTCTACTTTTCACCTAGATCAGGTAAGTAGGAAATGATCTCTCTTTTAAATTATAGATTGGCTGACTCTTATGTATGAGATCATTGGAACGTCGTTGGTTTGTGTGTGATATATTGAAGCTTATGTTTGTGCGATCTATATGTAATGTGAGATGGTTCAGGTTTTATATTATTTGTATCCATCGTAGTGACATCTTGCTTAAATGTGATAAGTTGGAAGTTCAGAAAGCCACAAACATGTTTTATAGTTGATTATGTAGATAGCAGGTGATCTATTTTATTGTATGTATGGTATGGTTGTACAAACCTATCTTGGCGTTCATTAAGCAGGTTGATGTCGTCTATAGTGTTTGTAAGATGTCTAAGAACATTCTTACGTATCTTGAAGCTTTTGTCTAGTTTATTCACTAAAGCTAGAGACAACTTGGTAAATGAGGTGTGTTGGTTGATATAATTAAATTTACCCAAAGCCATCAGCTTAGGCTTTTGGATTGATTGGTGGTTTAACATAATTTAATATGGTATTAGAGCAGAAGGTCCTGAATTCGAATCCCTGTCCAGTCGTGTTCAAATTCCTGCCAAGTCGTTTCCTCCCTAATTAAAATTAAATTCCACTTGTCGGGTATTTCTCAAATTTCAAAGCCCACAAGTGAGGGAAAGTGTTGGTTGATATAGTTAAATTTACCCAAACCCACGAGGTTAAGCTTTTGGATTGATTGGTGGTTTAACATAATTCAACATGGTATCAAAGCCTCAAATTTTTCCTTTCGATCTGGGTAAACCATAAACATTTTCTCTTTTCCACTTCACTTTTTTCTTCTTCATCTTCTTCCTCCTTTATGGAAAAAAAAAACAACTACTTCCCAAACCTCTATTTCTTTTTTTCTCACCTCAAAACCTAGAAAATACAAATCATCTCCTTGTTCTTCCTTACTCTTTTTTTTAGATTCATAAAAAACAAAAAATAAAAAAATCCAATAAAACTTCTTTAACGAGAAAATCATCTTCTCATCCAATCTAGGGCATCATCTTCTCTAAAAATCCTCTATAATTTCATAAAAAATATTCATCCTGACTAGTATTCCCAATTGGCCATGTCCAGTATTCCTGATTGGTCCTGTCCAGCATTCTCGATTGGTCTTGGAAACATTTTTTATTAGCCCTATCAGCCCTAGCATTATTATTCACAATTGGCCCTGGCATCAGTATTCCCAATTGGTCCTGACATCAATATTCTAAATTAGTCCTAGCATCAGTATTTCCAATTGGTCATGACAGCATTCTTGATTGGTCTTGGCAGCATTCCCGATTGGCCCTAGCAGCCCTAGCATCAATATTCCCAATTGATCCTGGCATCATTATTTTCATCATCTCAATTAGCGCATCATCATCACAATTGGCGCATCATCATCCAAGGACCAACTCTAATTAATTTAACTCCAAGCTTGGCTTGTATTCCATATACAATCTACCTAGAGGGGGAGTGTTCGTTTATGTTAATTTTAGTAAAATAGTATTTTTATTTTTTCTTAATTATTTTTTCCTTTTAGGTTTAGATTAAATATTATTTTATATGATTACGTTTATCATTTCCTTTTATGATTAGGTCATCTTTTCCTTATGATTAAATATTATATTTTTCTTTTATAATTAGGTATCTTTTGTACTCTATTTAAACTCATTGTTGGTTTCATTATTAAATGAAGAATTAGAGAATTGGAATTTCCATCTTTTGTAAGGATCCGACCCAAAATGGTCCTAAACCTAATCCTTACTCAGCATGCATGGAAGTAAAATCAGTTAGAATAAAACATACAAAACATGAGCTTGCATAATTCAAAACATTTCATTAAAATAATTAAAGTCCTGGCCAGTGCGTCTTTTTCTTCTAATTTTCTCAAATAAATAACAAAAGCTTCAAACCTCCCAAAAAGGCAAAGCTAACTCTGGGAACTTGAAACCAAAGGAAACCTAACTCAGTAAATAACAGAACAACCCCAAAACCCTGGTAAATTACGAGACTACCCCTGGAGGCAAAATTACCAAAATGCCTCTAGAGGTCCAAGTTGCCCTAACGGCCCAACCGATCAACAGAAAAAGTAACCGAACGTACCTAGAGAACCGGAATGGAAAACTGGGCCGTTACATCTTTCAATAGGGCATTTCTCAAATTTCAAAGCCCACAAGTGAGGGGGAGTGTTGGTTGATATAATTAAATTTACCCCAATCCATCAGTTTAGGCTTTTGGATTGATTAGTGGTTTAACATAATTCAACAAGGTGAAACTAAAAGTGTGTGTGTGTGTGTGGTGTTTAAGGTTGTTCTTACCTAATCAATTACTAGTCATTCATCTTGTTTAAGCTAGACTAAATTTATAAGAAATGGTTTTCTTCACCAAGTAAGGAAGGAAATGGTAAATTGGGTGTTAGCCATGGATATGAATGTAGGATTATGTGTATGAGTTGTGGATTTTATTAGGCCAGAAGCTAGCGTGAATTGCTAATGGGGATGGCTTCATGGGCAAGAAATATGAGTGCGAAATCAGGAGTGTTTATTAAAGCGTGAGACAAATAAGATTGTGGAATCAAAAGTGTGTATATGAGTGTGAAATCATTTGGGTGGAACAAGTAAGTATATGAGTGTTTTAATGACCAAATTGAGTTTATGGGTGCTTAAACGTTAAGTAGATATCTCATAGGTGTGAGTGGGTTGAAAGGCTGTTCACTAAATTCACACGTGTTTTTTTTATCTTAATAAATATTTTTTTTCTTGATTGAGTACGGTCCACAGGAAATATGGCTTCGCCTAAGCGAAGCGAAATTCAACAATGACGAGCATGTGAATCGCTGTGACGCGCAAGTGTACGCAGTCAGGTTGTAGCAAGTTTTAATAAGTACAGGTCATTCTCCTCAGGAATTCTTCGCTATGTTTTATAATCGTTTTCGCGCATGAGTCGGAACGGTAACCAACTTATAGAAGTAGATTTTCTTAGGGTGGAAAAATAAAATTCGCAACTTTCTAAAA
>JBBMKA010000026.1:20329193-20359542 GCA_037833695.1 Sechiopsis laciniata
TATATATTATTTTTAAGTGAATTGGAATCCAGGTTTGTTAATAAAATTGTTGGTGTTAGGTTTTAGAAACCAACATGCAACGAACACGTCAAAAAGCTGTTTAATTATCATTATTTAATGTCATGCCTTAGTTTGAGTGGACAATATGAACAATCCACTCTCTCTACTCTTCCTTGAATTAAAAGTACTATATAGTTTCCATATAATATAAATACACATTCCAAACACACCACTCTTCTTAACAAATTATTAAATTTGTATTATCAAATATTGTGGATGATGAATTTAGTAAGTGTTGTATTGTGGGTGGGGGTGAGCTTCATATTGAGGTTGGGAGGTGCAAATGGGTTGAGTATGGGGTATTACTTGATGAGTTGTCCGTTCGTGGATCCGATCGTGAAGAACACCGTGAACCGAGCTCTTGCAAACGATCCCACGTTGGCTGCTGCCCTCATTCGAATGCATTTTCACGATTGCTTTGTAGAGGTAATTGATTAAATAATTACTGCAAAGTTAACCTCATTTTAATGGATATATCGAACGGGTCGTGATTTATGCAAGCCATGTGCGCAGGGGTGCGATGGGTCGGTGTTGATTGACTCGACAGAAGACAACACTGCAGAAAAGGACTCTCCAGCAAACTTTAGCTTACGAGGTTATGAGCTTATTGATGACATTAAGGAGCAGCTAGAGAACCAATGCCCTGGTGTTGTTTCTTGTGCTGACATTATCGCTATGGCCGCTAGAGATGCTGTCTTTTGGGTAACCTTCTAAATCATTTGACATAAATTTTCACTGATTTTCAGACTAGTATTTCCTTCTAAATCATTTCAAAATATTTTAATTATTTTTTCCTTTACCATTTCCAAATGAGGTTGAATTACAAATTTGTTCCTTGATATTTAAAATTTGTTCTTTGAAATTTGAAGTAAGCCAAGTAATGCTCTAACGTCATTTTATATAGAACCTAGTAATTATGAAGTTTCAGTTTTGAATCTCTCTTTCTACAAATGTTGTTGAATAAAAAAGAAAAAATCCAAAAACTTTAAAAGTTACCATTTAGTTCTTATGATTTCATAAAAATTGTTAGCTTGGTTACAAGGTTGTACAAGATACCTACTACTTGTTTGCCATTGAGATTTAAGTTTTTAATTTTTTCTTAAGTTCAACTACAATTAAAGAGGAACCATCATGGAGTGACTCAATTGCCCAAAGAGAGTTTTGAAGTGCATAAGGTGATGAGTTCAATCCATGGTGGCCACCTACTTAGTAATTAATTTCTTACGAGTTTCCTTGACATCCAAATGTTGTAGGGTCAGACGGTAGGTCCCGTGATATTGAGAGGAATTCAAACTCATGACTTCTTGGTCATAAAAATATATATATGTTGGATCGAGACTAATCTTAAATGCTGATAAAATTGAAAGCATAAAGCTTTTTTTTTAAGTTCAAGAACATTTATGGCTAAAAAATAGAATAAATGGACAGGCTGGAGGTCCATTTTATGACATACCAAAGGGAAGGAAGGACGGGAGCCGATCAAGAATAGAAGACACTGCCAATTTGCCTTCGCCTTTCTTCAATGCATCTCAACTTATTAATACATTCGCTCGACGTGGCTTTACTGTTCAACAAATGGTCGCACTTTCAGGTTTATTTAAATTCATACACACACATTTAATCATTACCAATTTTACTACCGAAAAAGTTCCTGGCGTGTTGGTTTTATTATTTGCTAGTAATCCAGTATAACACCACAGTCAATGGTTTGATCCTGAAAGTCGGTATTTGACTCTCATTTATTCGAGTGCAGTAACTCTATGTAGGGTTTGTGGTCCACTCTCCCAATTTTACTTTTACCTAATAGTTTTCAACATGGTCTGTATATGTTTAGGGGCTCACACGTTGGGAGTGGCAAGATGCGTATCCTTCAAAGGGAGACTTGACGGAACCGATCCCCTTTTGAGTTCCAACTTCGGGAATACATTGGCAAGAACATGCAGCAACGGTGACAACGCCATACAAAGATTCGACGCGACACCCGACAGCTTCGACAATGTCTATTACAACGCCCTGTCGAGAGGCGCCGGGGTTCTGTTTTCGGACCAGACCTTGTACGCCAGTCCGCGTACAAGGGGCATCGTAACCGCCTATGCCATGAACCCAGCATTGTTCTTCTTGGACTTTCAGCAGGCCTTCATCAAAATGGGATTGCTTGATGTCAAGGAAAGTTATAGAGGCCAAGTTCGCCGCAACTGTCGTAGAGTCAATTGATTTTAGTATGTAGTTTATGTAAATGTGGGTGTTTTTGTGTGTTTGAGTATTTCATCGTTTTATAAGTATTTGTAATAATCAATGTCGTTGATTAAAAGTTATAGGAAAATTATAAAAGTACTTTAAATTATAGAAGCTTGAATATTTCAGTATCAACATCAACGGTTATTAAAAGTTAGTAACATTAGGGGTGGCCTCAATCAGTACAATTTGAAGCCTATGATTTGATGAAGCCGACATTCATCTCTACATATCTCCTGCAACCTGATTAAATTACTTGTCTTACAAATTTGGAAGATGTTTCATTTAACTTAATGAATGAAAACTTCTACTGATAATTTATAAACAAATTTCTAATTTAGCATAATCATGTAAAGCATTCTCAATTAAAATGGATAACTTAATCAATGTGGAGAGATAAATATAAGGGTAAATTATAAGTTTAGTCCCTATGGTTTGATGAAAGTTAGAGTTTAGTCTCTATGATTTTAAAAAAATTAGAATTTAGTCTCTATAGTTCGAAAAAAATGCAAAATTTAGTTCTTATGGTTCTAAAATTAGAATTTAGTCTTTATGGTTTTATAAAACCTAAAACATAGTCCTTATCATACGTAATTGTTGGCATATTAAATACATGAAATCTCATTATTTATCCATAAATGATATAATTTTTTAGTTATATCAGTCACTTAACTCATAATTTCATCATTGATACAGAATAACTAATTAACTTTCAAAGTACTTAATTTGCCAACTATTAGAAACGAGTATCTTTTAGATTTTATCAAACAATATGAACTAAATTCTAGTTTTTAAAATCATAGGGACTAAATTTTATATTTCTTCAAACCTTAGAAACTTATTTTTTTGGAGAAGAAATGATTTTATTAATATATGAAATATGAAGTCCGATAGGACTAATACAAAAGGTACATAATATTACAAGAGAAAAACTCCTCAGCCCTACATTTGTCCTATATGGCATCTTTTGGTGCTACACAAATTTATATTATAATTAAAAATATTAGAAAAGGAAATTATTTGTGTGGCATCCAACGGTGCCACATAGGATAAATGTAGGACTCCTTTACACATCCATGTATAGAGGAGTTTTCCTCATATTACAATATACTGTTCTGTTTATAGAGGAGAGAAGAAAAGGAGTAGTCTTTGAATACATGGGAGCGTTTGATCGAGGATACAACCGTATACGCAATACCATAAAAAAACCGATTAAAAGGCAAATTATGATCCTGAAATTTCCTTTTATTCCTCTCACCCCAAATACCCCAAAAGAAGGCTCTAATAAATGCTTCCTATAATAATTTAGATCCATTTTGAAAGGATGTCCCACCAAAGAGCTTTCCATAAGCATCAAAGGATCCATCGGGAGAGGGATACTCCAATTGAATGAAATAAGCATTCTATCCCAAAAACGTCTAGTGTATGGGCATAGTGAGAATATATGGCATCGTGTTTCCAAGCGCTGTCGACATAGGGAGCACCATTGTGGGGATAAGCTCAAGTGGGGCATTTTTCTTTGTAACGTCTCATTGGTATTAATAGCCTTTTGAGCAATCTCCCAAAGAAGGAACTTTGTTTTGATCGGGGAGGGACCCTTCCAAATAATATCGAATAGAATGGAAAAGTGATCCTCTAATTTCTCTTCCAATTTATGAACTAGAGATTTCGTAGAGAAAGAACCCGATGGGTCAAATTTCTATAAAATAGTATCCAACAAAGGAGACAGTCGGATTTGCTCTAAAGGGTTAGAGAGAGCCATAATCATTCACCTCATCATCCTTCAAATTCTTTCTAAATCCCAAGTTCCAATAATTTCCTATCTCATCCCACATACCACTCACACTGATTTCCTTTTTGTCTGATAAATGATAAAGCCTAGGGAAAATTAATTGAAAAGGAGCCTCCAAAATCCAATGATCTTTCCAGAAATATGTGCTTTCACCATTACCAACTTTGTGGAGGAGATGGTCTTTGATTCTGTGTCTGTGTTGAGCAATGGTCTTCTAAGGGGCCTCTAGCGAGTCTAAGGGTCTTGCTGCTCTTGATTTCAGAGCTCTGAGAGAACTCGTATTTAGCCTCAATTACACACCTCCATAAAGCATGGTTTTCATTCAAAAAATGCCGTGACCATTTGGCCAATAAGGCCGAATTTTTAAGCTTAAAGTCATGGAACTCTAATCCCCCTTGATTATAATTCCTCAACAGCTTTGACCATTTTACCAGATTTGGGCCTTTGGATTCATTCTTGCCTTTCCACAAAAATTTTCTAATCATCTTTTCCATGGCGGAAACAATCTTACAAGGCATTTGGAACAAAGACATGTAATAGGTGGGCAAGTTTTCGAGAGTAGTTTGGATCAATGTCAAGCAGCCCCCTTTGTATATGTGGGAGTGGTTCCACGAAGAGATCTTTTTACCAACTTTTTCAATCATAGGATGCCAAAAGTTCAATGTCTTTGGTTTTCATTCAAAGGAAGGCCCAAATTATTAGCCGGCCAAGAAGATCTTTTGAACCCATAGCCATCCACGAAAGCTTGGACCAACTCATCATCGATATTTATGCCCATTATTTTCGATTTGTGAAGGTTGACGTTTAGGCCCGATATCAATTCGAAAAAAAGAACCATACAAATCATATTGTCCAATGTCCCTAAATTATAATAAGAAAGAAAAGGGTATCATCCGCAAATTATAAATGATGAACCTGTAAAGGTTCAATACCCACGTTGAAGCCTTTAATGTAATCTTTTTCAGCTGCTTTGTTCAATAATCGACTGAAAAAATCCATGATGATAGTAAATAAGAAAGGGGAAAGAGGGTCTCCTTGTCTAAGACCTTGAGTAGCAATTTATCTTACCCCTCGGTCTTCCATTAATGATGATGAAAAAATTTGCAGATGAAATACATCCTTTAATCAAACTCCTCCATTTTTTTCTTGAAACCTTTAACTTTCAAAATCGCTTCTAAAAAGTCCAAATCAACCTAGTCAAATGCTTTCTTAATGTCGATTTTCATGACCAATCTTTTCTTTCTTTTCCTATTCCATTCTTCAATTAATTCATTAGCAATCAAAATAGGATCCAAAATCTATCTTTGGGCTACCAATGCAAATTGGTTCTCAGAAATAATTGTAGGAAGAACACCCTTCAATCTTTCAAATAGCACCCTAGCTATAATCTTGTATAGTACTGTAGTCAACTGATAGGTCGAAAATCATTCACTTTTTTAGCATCAATCAATTTAAGAATGAAGCAGATATATGTCTCGTTAACACTGGCATTAATAATATCATTCCTAAAAAATTCTTCGAACACCCTTTTAATGTCATGTTTAAGGATGTTCCATGATTTTTAAAGAATTCGGTCGTGTATCCATCAAGTCCAGGTGATTTATTAGACCCCAAGTCTATAACAGCTCTATGGCTCTTAGTCTCCGTGAAGGGTTGCTCCAAGAAAGAAGCTTGTTCCATTTCAATAGGATCCCAATCAATATTAGTTGGAATACAACGATGCCCTTCCTTCTTCCGATAGAGATTTTCAAAAAAGTTAGAGGAATTCTCTTTCGATCTTTGTGTCTTCAAATTTGCTAGTTTCATCCCCTCCAAGGATTTCAACAATGGAGTTTTTCCTCATTCTATCTGCAACAATCTGATGAAAGAAACTAGAATTTTTGCCCCCCCCTCATCCAACCATTTTTTTTACAAGTTTGTTTCCATAAAGTCTCTTCTTTCAAGGCAATGTCCAGAAGATTGGCTTTTAAGACAGTTCTTTGAGAAATTTGAACCAACTGTAATGGTTCCTTCTTCTTATAATTCATCTATCTGTTAAAAGATTCTCCTTTTGAGTTTTGATGCATCCAAAAGTATTGCGGTTCCATTATTTAAGAATCACCTTGAATGCTTTCAATTTTGGGATAAAATCGTGACCCGACATACCTTTCAAAGGTGTATTCAACCAACAATATTCAAGCATCAGAGAGAAATCCTTATGCAACATCCGCATATTTTGGAATCTGAACGGAGAGGGACCCCATCTCTATATTTTCAAAGCCAGTTGAATCGGATAATGATCATAAGTATTCCTTTCAAGCCTTTTGTTCAATAGATTAAGGAACAGAGTCAAGAATTCAATAGTGATAAGGAACCGATCAAATCTGCAAAGAGTGGGTCTTTCCTTGAAGTCAGACCACGTATAAAGGCCATTAGATTGCACCGAATCGATAAGGCCGTGGGAATCAATGAAATCATTGAACAATTGCATATCTTTCGTGGGCCTCCTCAAAATATATTTCTCACTAGGCCAACGAATAATGTTGAAATCTCCCCCAGTAACCATGCCCCTCTGCATCTCCTCTGTAATTCAATTAATTTAGGCCACAACAGAGGTCTTTCTTCATCCCTAGATGGGCCATAAATACCCGAACACCAGAAAGATGTAAGATTAGCTAAAGAAAAGGATAAAGTAGGTATATGTGCCTTTGATGGGTGAAGAGACAGAAAAAGATGGATCATTCCACATAATAAGGATATCGCCAGAGGATCCAACTGCATCAAGGGCTGACCAACCGATGTTCTGGGAGCTCCAAAGAGATTTAATAGTCCAAATATCAACCTTGGCCAACTTTGTCTCTTGTAAATAATAATAGTCGGATTGTCCTTCAAGATGAATGATTTAACCACAGTCCGTCTGTCCACTGTACCCATTCTCCTATCATTCCAAGATATAATATTCATGTAGAGTGATAAGGTTCTCCCTTAATGTCACAAATCTATTAGTTCACGGATGACTGAAGGTTGATGATCTTCCGAGCCATTTTGCTATTTCCAGTTTAGGAAGCTTTGATGCTAAGGGAAGAATGCCCATGCTAGGATAGGTGGAAAGTAAGTAGAGGCATGGGTGGATGGGTCTTGCTATGGAGGAAGGTTTTGTAAAACCAAGAAAGGGGAAGGTAAAGGTTGGTTAAGTTCAGGTTGAAATTGCTGGTTGAGCGGGGGGGTTTTAGACGAAGAAGGAGAAGTGGAAGGATATGGGCTGAGGAGTTCTTCAAGGTCACTGTCAAATGGTTTGGAGTGATGTTTAGTCCTTGGTAAAAGAAAGGTTTGTTGTCTTTCAATGGTGATGGGGTGTTTGGAGGAAAGATTCATGTGGCTTGGGTGGGGGAAGAAAGAAACAGGGGATGAAGGGTGACAAATAGCTAGAAGGATTGGTTCAACTTGAATGGGTTTAGTCAGAAGATCAACATTGGTTGGGCCCGTCAAAGAAAAGCAATGATTTGGTAAAAAAAAAAAAGGGGTAAGATAGGCTTCATAAAAGGAGGGAGGAAATGAGAGAGAATGGATGTCGTACCTGTATCAACAGTAGGAATAGTAGCCAAAAAGAGAGAGTCTACATTTCCCAGAGGGTCAGAAACAACTCTCAGCGTGACAGGGATTTGATTGGTGACATCGGAAGGTGATTTAGGGTATGGTCTAAGAATGTCGTTGTTGTCCCGTCTTTCATCGAAAAAACCCTGGATGCCAGGGAGAAGCTAAAAGACAAAGATGAATCACCTGAATCTATCCCCAAAATATTCTCTGCTCAAAAGAAATGTAAGATAAATACCCTGATAGGAGCAAGAGATGATGACGACAGCCAAACTTTTTTAGGGATAAAATTCGAAGAATTCTCCTTCATTTTGATATGGACCTCTTAAACCTGTTTCAACATATCCCCCACAAGCATCACCAATGTTGATATATGATTCCAAGTTCCATCTGTCAAGGGGAAGCTGATAAACACATATCTAACCTCTGTAAGATGGGATTTTCGGTTCACTAGTCTGATTAATAGAAGTCCATAGTTTACATTTGATCAAATAAGGACCAAGCTAGGACCATTCCTCAAATCGATGAGGGAGTTGGGAAAGGTCTCTGTCTTTACAGGTTAAACAAGCTCTGTCTGCCGCAAAGGGTTGCAAAGTAACATTAACCTTAAGAATGGCTTGAAGCTCAACAATAATCGAATGCTTTGATTTAGTGGAAAACTTGTGGTTGAGGGGGTATAGAGAAGAGAATGAAACGTCTTTGTTAGCCATTCAAAAGACGACCATTGTACGACTCCCTCTATAATGCAAGTCAATGTCAAATGTGAAAGTCTTACATTCGATGTTGGTAAATCAAGGATACTTTGGTCTGTCCATCTAGCATACAGATCAATTTTCTGATGGGTCAATAGTGACCAAGAAGGAGGGAGAGGCAGAGAAGTGAGAAGAGAGAGGTGGGAGAGAAGAAGTAGGAGAGAGTAATTTTTTTTTTTTCCGAAACATAAAAACTTAAACTCTAGTTTTTGAAATCATAGGACTAAATTCTAAATTTCTTCAAACCATAGATAACTAATATTTTACCTATAAAGATATTCATTATGTTCAAACACATCACATGAGGCACATCCTGAAGTCAACAATATCAAATCAAAACAAACATCAACATCTACACCAGAATTTGAAAGAGAAGTTTAATTTCAATCAACATCTTTTTTTTTTTCTTTTTTCTTTTTCTTTTTTTTTCTTTTCTCATCTTTGATTTTTCCCTTTCGTGGTCATATAAAAAACCAAGTTTCGCCATCAGTTGAACATGTACAAGAATAACAAAACGAGGAAACAAATCTAATCAGAGATTTTGGCCCAACTTCTCACATGTACACATTCACTACCTAAAACCAAACCAATCTAGCCTCTCTCTCATCATTCTCCCCCACAACCAACAAAAACTGAAAACAAAACTATATACAAATAACAAAATATAAATCTCAATTACCATACCCTAGTCTAGACAGAGTATCCGCCTCTGTTTCTCCATTCGTATTCATTGCAACAATTGAGCTTCTGCATCTGTAGCATACAAATTTCCCCGGCACATTGTCCGAGTCTTGAATTCCTGAACATCTCGTATGCTGCCAAATGTTGCATAAGTCACAAGCTAGCATTCTCTCCCCGTCGTCGTCCTTGGCTCCACAGCTGCAGTCCACGGTCCACCTTTCCAATCCCCTCTCCATTCGAAACCTGTTCAGCGCCGGTTTCCCTTGGCACCTTCCTCTCACGCGCACCGATTCACTTTGTCCAAATAACAGCTTGACCTGGGTGGAATCATCAACACCTCCATGGTCGACTATCTCTTCTACTTGAAACCTTTTGAACATCAAATATACATCTTGGAAAGCTTTTGATGCTTCCAGCTTCAGGTCAGACTTGGTAGCATTAGATGCAAGAACGACTAGTTCTGGAGGGGGTTTCGAGGAATTGTCTTTAGAGTCTTCCACGACTTCAACCTCACACGAGAGGCATATTGAAAAAGGATTCAACTTAGTCGATAGCTTCTCGGGATTATAATCTTTCACAAACTGCTTGCAGTCTATAAGCTTCATGGCTGAGCTCACCACTGCATCCCTTGTTGCCTGGGGCCCATAGTTGACCATAGAATGTGGATGGAGCATAGACTCGTACAAAAATCTCAAGTCCAACAGAAGATTTTCTTCAGATGGGTAGCTAGAGATGGATGATTTGGTGCAGTCAGTGGCTGTATTGGATGAAACACTGCCTGGTTCCAGCCTGCATAACAACACATCTCTTAAGAGAATACACACTATGAACAGAACCTTACAAGTGTACACTTGTAGCATAACATGGAAAAGATCATAATAGAAAGCTCATTTCATTTACCTGTATTCGAAAGCACCTGATTGAGGATTGCGTTGAGCATTAACAACCATCCCATCAGATGATACTTTACCCCCAAGATTCTTAAGGCAATAATCAAGGAGTTCAGGTGAACCTGCTTTGCACACAGCACCCCTAAGAGTGCGCCAAGTTACCCAATTCGAGCCGGATACTGCATGCAGCACTTTCAACATTGCATCTTCAACACGTGTAACATCACTTCTTGTCCACGAGCACAAAACCCTTGACTGCTGCTTCTCATCCGTTACATCATTAATGGTTGATGATGATTTGCGAGCATTGTGAATTAAGCTCATCAGAAACTTGAAGAGATCTCTTACATTAACGAGCTTGCGCTCTGACAGAGACTGATAATATGAAATTATGTCCTGAAGGTGAGAACGTGGCTTCCTTCCTTGAGATGTAAAGATTGACAGAGGAAGGCTGGAGAGGGTTTGAACAGCCGTTTTGTAGGCATCGAGAGTCACAGCAAAACTACCGGCACCGAATTCATAACCCCACTCGCCATACCATGAATGACCCTTCGTGATGGCATGAAGCAGCCGGTACTCGAGCCCATACTTCTTGGACACATCCATGACGCTTACCTTTCTGCTCAAAGACAAAATAAAAAGATTCAATTATTCCATGTACCAATAACACATGAATCAATTGAACTCATCAGGAAGAATATGCAATTTTCTACCATATTTTCATCACAGAAGAGGGTGTAGTATAGGTTGGATTTTTAAGAACAATGAAGTACACAGATACCAATGAGAAGTACAGGGTACAAGACTTGTCAACCTCAGATAAAATACTACAATTTAGACAGACACCAACCTCAAGAGAATAGGGTCTTTCCAATCTCATACATAACAACCCACAAGGAACAAACATAATCAAAATAAAATAAAAATGCTACACCTTTTGAGTAATGACCATACATTGCAAGTGTGACTGCCTAATTTGTGAAGAAAAATTATAACAATTACAAATAATGAAGACTTTTTTCCTTATGCTAGGTGTAAAGGGTGTCGACTTATCCTTCCAAAGAGAAAAACCAAAGATTTTTAAGATACACTCTGAGCAGTTTGCTTCATCCATCATATATCATTTGTTATTAACAAAGGTTTCCAACATTAAGTCATTTCGAGTAAGACAACCACCAGGCTATGAGCTTAAATGCTAGCACACTATAGCATCCAGAGACCAATAATAGCAAGACGCTAACATCTAAATACTTAAATTGGGAATGTGAAACAGTGAAAGAACTGACTCAAAACGGATCTGCTTTAAATATAATTTCAAAAGGATTCACAATAGTGAAAGTGATGTCTTACCTGACTCCAAGCATTTTACAAAATCGATCCCAAAAATCCATGATATTGCATCCAGATAGATGCGTTGAACCGCCCTCTCTTCCATTGACCCTAAGTAGGTGCCCATAACCATTGGAGTGGACCACGGCATGTAAAAGATGGGTATTGTTTTCCAACTGCTGGTACACCCAGTCTTCTACATCATCTGTGCTCGTCACATGATTGCAAGACTTGCATCTAGAAATATAAATAGAATAAGCAACTTTTCAAAACCGTGAGAAAACAAAAGCAGAAAGCAATGCTTGGGCATAGAGAGCAAAAAATAATAGAATTCAGCAAGATGGAAAGAAGCTAAGTTGCATGGATATCATTCATCTATATCCATTTTACTTCTACACAACAAAAGGCAAATACTAAACAGAAACTAAATACAAACAATAGAAATTAATTTTGGGCAGTCTTAAATTTGCTACATTGTGTAAATGGAAAGAAAAAACATAGCAGTAATGATCCCAGAAACGGAATTCACGTTCCGCAACCATTAATGTGACATTTGACATCATAGATTATATGTTATTGTATAAACCTCCTAATAGAGTAGAGCTAAGAATTTTGTAAATCATCCAGCAAAAATCATATCAAAGGTCACTTATAGGCAATGATTTGTCCACATCTAAGTTCAATTATAGTCTCAAAAGCAATATATAGCCACTCAAACCCATTGAGCTAAGAAGAAGAACAAAGGTACACATTAATTAAAAATCTGGATTAAAAAGTCCAGAACAAAGCATAAACCATGTAAAGGAGTGTGATAATGAGCTCACTTGGACTCGGAGAGATTCAAGACGTCTCCGCAGCACATACATGGCTTATGATAGCCTCCAATGGAGCTTCCATTAGCCTTTATAATGAAATGGTATCGTTTGGCACACACAGGATGTTCACTCCACCCTAATCATTGTCAAACAATTCACATCAAACAAAGCACAAACACCCTCTTGGGAGATTCTAGTACAGTAATCAATAAGGGGACCAAGTTAACCCAAAAGATTAAATTAAAACATATAAACATACAAGTTTATGAAAAGTGTTTGGAAATTTACAAAAAGCAAACAAGTGGGGCCAAGTTGAATGAAATCATTATTTTATACAAAAGTAAAAGACGAAGGCAGGTATAGATTTTCCAGCTTTTCCGACGAGTGGGAAACAATATCCACAAACAAACAATACACAATTTCCATGAAAATGACAAATTTTTTTTCCCATCTCTCCCTGTAAAAGAAAAAGATCCCTCTCCACCCACCACCCACTTGCCAAATAAATAAAAATGTAAATAATCTAAATTCATAGTTGAGTAATTCAAAAGCAATTTTTACTCCATGGATCAGAAAATAAATAAATCAATTAAACAAAACAGAACAAAAAGGCAATAAAAAAAAAAAAACAGATAATCATCCCATTCATCACCCCCACCACTAGGATACCGTACTCGAAATAGCTGTCAATCAGACATTGATATTAATATCTAACGAGGTCGCCACGTGTAACAAATCCAACGGCTGTTACAATAGGCATCAAATCAAAGGGCCCACATAAAAGAAAATAGGGTTCCCCGTCTGAAAATCTCGCGAGAAATTGAAAAGATCACCGACGAGCGAGAAAACGAGAGAGAGAAGTAGACTGACCGACAACACGGCAGTGATCGCAGTAGAGAGATCTGGATCTGGCGACGTCCTCCTCGACGATGTCGAGGTAGACGACGGGGGGGGGTTGGGAGTCGGCGGCGTTGAGGAGGTCGCCGACGCGGAAGAGGATCTGCCAGGTGAGGAGGTGGGGGAGGAGGGAGGAGGGAGGGGGAGGGAGGGCGTGGTTGGTGAGGAAGCTGCGGACGTTTGCGCGGAAAGGGCCGGTGAAGAGGTGGTCGGAGTCATCGGCGGCGGAGGAGGACATGGAGTTGTTGTCGGAGGAGGAGGAGAAAGGGAAGGAGAAGAAGTCGAAGAGATCAGCGGTGACGCGCCTCTTCATTCTCTTGAGGGGGCGGGCGTTAACGACCATAGCTTAAGTGGTGCCGATGAAAAGAAGGCAACGAACACGGCGGAGATTAGGGTTTCTCCCTCCTAGATCAGGGAACGAACCTTCAACTATCGCGGTTTACGGGTTTTTTTTTTTGAAAAAAAAAAAATCTTCTTTCGGTTCGGGTTATTCCAATCTCTCTTTTTTCTTTTTGGTTTTTTTTTTTTTTTTTTTTTTTTTAATTATTGAATTTGTTTGTTTTGAGGATTGTAGTGGAGTTGAATGTTTCGAGAGAGGGAGGGGTTTTGCTTTTTATTGATAATAAAAAAGATATTGTGAGGAGGAGGAAATAGGAATATAGAGAAGGGGAGGATTTTTCTCATTTAAAAAAAAAAAAAAAAAATAGAAAGATAAAAAAGAGAGGGAAATGACTTTTTTCAACAAAAAGAGGAGCGGTCTCCCAACACAATCGTGCCCCTTACTCTTTATTTATTTATTTTCTTTTATCCTTTTTTTTTTTTTTTGGCTTAACTTCATGGGGGGTGGATGCGAATTTGTAACAGACTCAAAAAATTAAGCATATAATATATTGATACATAAGTCGAATAAATTAAATACATAACTATTAATACACTAATTAATGATCGAACTTTCTCGAAGGTTCTCCTGGTTACAAAATAGAGTTTGAATTGATGAAAGCAGTAAATAAAATCCTAAATCTGATGTGGAATTACAAAAAACTAAAAACTATATCCATAATCTCTCCGCTCTACCTAACCAATCACCACAAAATGCTTCAATATATGAAAATATTTTCATAAATGCTTCAATATACTTCTTGCAAAAAAAAAAAAGTATAAAAATACTTAATAAATACCCTTTACAGGATGAAGGTAGAAAATAAAAAATTTAGTTATTACTTTTTTTTTAAAAAATTAATTATTATTATTAGCAAAACGGTAGAAATTAAATTCTACCTACTTTCTAAATTTAAATATGCCCAAATTTGTAATGTTTAATTCAAATCAATTTAAATTTATCTAAATTAAAAAATGGACTAATATAAATTTGTTCCGCAAATCAAATCTTATAGATCATCTCATTTGATTTGGAAATTTCTGAGAACATATATTTCTTATTTTTCTAAAAATCAATAAACTATCTATTGCTTTTAACCCAGTTTAAACTCTATAATCCCAAAGGTGTTCACTTCGACTCGTCTTCGCTCGTGATCGCTTAAAGCCCCTCTACCATCAATAGGTACTCTAGAAACCAAAAACACAAAACATGTTATACAAATGGTATCAAACGGGACCGATATAATGTGTTCAATATCTAAGCACTTGAAAAAGAACACTTGAGAAATCCAAGATTATAAATCACTAGAAACTTCTTCATAACAATGTAAAGATAACCCACCTTTGGTACTACAAGTCTACATGTGCATTATTTTATTATTGCAAATTCATTGCCTTGAATGGAATTGATATTTGATCACATGAGAAGAGAGTATGGGTAATTTATCATTCACAACTACACCTCCCACACTAAAAAGGCCTCAATCCATTGTGTAGTAAGCACATTGTGCACTTTGATATATCAGGTGCTGGAAATATGAACTACTTGCCATGGCCATGCCAATAGTACATGGAGCTGCTACTTACCTAAGAGTCGCGGTCCTCGCCGAGATCCCCCCATCTTACATTGTACTTTGCAGCTAAGTAGTGAGCCCCGACCGGCCCCCTGCTGCCATATGGATAGAGCTCTGGGGCTATCTTTTTCTCTTCGAGTTCCTTCAACAATGGAGTGAACAAAGACCACGCAGCGTCGAGCTCGTCACTCCTAATGAATAACCGTCTCTCCCCTTCAACTGCATCCAAAAGCAACCGCTCATATGCATCTGGGATCTCGCTTGGGTACCTTCACACGTTCACTGAATTGTCAACAAAAGCTCACCTAGTACTTCTCTATTATGTTAACTAACAAAATGGATGCGTTAAATGCAATGCACGGAAGTTCTCATACCTAGAGCGATACAGCAAATTCAGATCACTACGATCTAATCTCATTCCGAGACCGGGAACTTTGTTGTTAATCTTCAGATAGATAGCCTCGTCGGGTTGAACACGCAACACGAGCTCATTGGTAGCTTTGTCCAAATCCGTTCCGAAGTTCTTCTTGTACAAGTTACCTGGAACGTGTCTGAACTGAACCCTAATCTCTGCTCTGGATTGTCATCCATAAGAAATGTGTTAGGTTGAAAAAAAAACATTTGTGAAGGAATAAATAATGCTAACCTCCTTGTATGTAGAGCCTTTCCAGCTTTCATCAAGAAAGGCACCCCATCCCATCTTGCATTATCAATAAAAATAGTGGCCGCTGCAAACGTAGGAGTAACGCTATCGTTGGGAACAGTTGGATCGTCTGTATAAGCGGGATATGATTTTCCACCCTTGCTGTGCCCCTTGTATTGCCCAACAACTACATCTTCAAGTTGCAGAGTTCTCATGGACTTTAGAACCTTTACCTGAATCACAATGATAAACATTAATCACTCAACCAAGTGACCTTATTGTCAAAAGATAAAAGGATCTTTCCAGTAAATGTCAAAGACGCAGCAGCAAATCGCCAGAACCTCAAGACGCATTTGAAGAAAATAATTCAGTACCTTTTCATTCCTGATGTCCTCGGCATCTAAACTGACAGGTGTCTCCATGGCAAATAGAGCCAGAATTTGAAGGAGATGGTTTTGCATTATATCTCGTATGATTCCGTAGTTATCGAAGTATCTGGAAACGAAGAAAAGGCAGTTGACTTATATTGTCCATGAATAACAAAAAATTCATTCATTTAATTTATTATCATTTCCAAAGCTTGCAATCAGAAGGATATAACACTCACCCTCCCCGACCCTCTGTTCCAAAGTCTTCAGAAAATATCAGTTGAACATTGCGGATATAGCTCCTGGACCAAAGAGGCTCGAAAATAAGATTGGAGAACCGAAGAACTGACAGATTTTCTACAAGCTCCTTGCCCAAGTAATGATCAATCCTGAAACAATTATATCATTAAAAGTCAGTTTCTTTTTTTAAGGTCGGGCAACTAAACTAGTGTAAGAGGCTAACCTAAATATTTGGTCTTCTGTGAGATATTGCTTTAAACTTCTGGTTAGCTCACCAGAAGATTCTGAGTCCCGGCCAAATGGCTTTTCAACAATGACTCTGGTCCAACCACTTTCTGAAGATGCCCGTTGGCTAGCAGACTTGACAACGTCGATGAATATGTTTGGAGGAATTGATAAATAAAATAACCTATTTGAAACCCTTCCATTCTGAAAGGAAGAAGCTAATTATAAACAGATTCGAAACATAGAACACAACAGACTGCTTCAATCAACTTGATATGATGCAAATGAAGATCAATAGATAAGTTCACAAAGGAGGAAGAGTTTAATTCAGCTGATGACAAACATGACTACCAGCCTCCTCAAAAGGCAAAGTTCCTACGTATCGTAGACTTCAGCAAGAGTATAATCAAATAACGACTAGTACTTATAGTTCTTTCTTCCCATTAATCAATGGCAACTAAATAGCTCAACAGTAACTACAAAGTTTTCACATTTCCATGTCACTGGCAATGAGCCAACGTCACAAAAATAGAGACAAGTACACTGCTCACATATAATGAAAAAGAAAACTACGAGAAATCAAAATCCAACAGTCATATTTGAACTGCTCTATAAATTCCTATCTTGAATTTCAATAAGCTGTTCTAACCAATAGCATGATAGGATCCCAACGTAATATAGAGTTCAGAAGGAGCTTTCTGTAGCATTTTATACTTGCACATGTTGGGTGATGTTAATAGTCACCAACAATGATTACTATTAGAAAATGACATGCTATACACAATGTCAAGAGCCCACAAATTACCTCTTTGACTTTCAACTTTCTATCCAACTCTGCGAAATCTTCCTCAGAGCTATATTGACCAGAATGATAAAAGCACTTTTTCAAAAATTCATCCATCTTGTCTTCACAATTAGCCCTGCAATTCCATGTTGTGTACCAATATATATAAACCGAAGAAGAAGTTCATGATAGTAAATGTATGTTAATTTAACAATACCTCTTATCAATTCTGCAAGTCAAAGTTTTACTAATCATATTTCGGAGTTGCTCATCAGTCATACTGGTCCGGGCATATCCAAACACTATGAAATCCTGAAAAGTGGAAAGAAAATGAAGGAATCAGTTAGCTCTTTTAGAATGCAATACTTTCGAGTCAACAAAGCTGAAACACTTCATTGAAATAAACAAAGACCTCCGGTAGACAATCCTCATAATAAAGGGCAAAAAGTGCTGGAAAGATCTTCTTTTTTGCCAGGTCGCCTGAAGCTCCAACAACAGTTATACTGAGTGTAGATTGCCCTTTACCCAAATCTGGAACAGATTTGTCTTCCTCTTGAAGTGCAACTTGTTCATTGAGAAGAGAACTTTCAGGACTACCTAAGTTCAAGTCCCACTCAAGTTTAAGCAACAAAATGGATACTCAAGAAAGAAAACAAAAACATTAACATAGACATAGATTTGGATGCAAATGACCATATATTTCACTAAGAGGGTGTTTGTGGCAAATAGGATGAAAATGATTACGGAGAGAATGATCTTCTTAACTGAGCCATCGAGAATTATTATCCCCATAATCGCATTTCTCCATAACGGATAACCACTTTTTATTCCCTTCATAACTACTTTTTACTCTCTCACTATTTAATCTTTCCCATAATTAATCTCTTCACTCCAAACACAACTAACACAACTAACGGTTTGCAAAAGCTTTATCCTAATCAGCAAAATGTTGGTAGTTCTGATTGAAGGGTATCAAGAAAGACCAGAAATTAAGAATCTAATGATATATAACACTTGAAATATAAGAACAGAAGTAAAGTAAAAGTGAATGATGCATATGAATTCCAGAAACATGCAATTCAATGAAATGAGGGAATTAAAGCACATGCAAGAAAGTACCCACCATCCGGTAAGAAAACAGCATTCAAGGGATGCCCATTTGATGACTTAAGCTGGAGATGGCCTCCAACACAATTTCTTACAGAAATCTGAGAGACCCACGAAGGGAAATGAGTTTTTCTTGGCGAGAAGATGAATTTCCTGGGTAGAATTGAGTCGTTCTTGAGAGAAGAAGGGAGAAAGGTAGGTGAAGAAGAAGAAGAAGGGGACCTGATGAACTGACAATCCATGAAGAAGAATTAAAACAAAGCTTGGATTGAGAAATAAGGAATTGGAAGATTTGGAATAAACATATGTAGTATGGGGAAGAAATTGGAGGCGCCAAAAACACAATCAAGCCATGAAATGCGAGGAGAAGCTGCAAAAGTGAAATTCAGGATTGACCTTTTGAGTTATCGAAGAGGCCGATCCAAATAAAGAGACAAAATACAAATTAAATAAAAAGACAACTCTTTTTTATTTATGAAAAAGAGTAAAGACGGCTGTTGCCTGTAGACGGCAATTTCGACTCTCCAAGGACATGAATGTACGATGGATTATTTTCGGGCCTCGTTGATTCTGAAAAAAGTTAAATCTTAGTAGAATCTAATTACAAATTTATTACAATATGAAATAATTGTAATCATATTTTTCTACTTATTAAATAATATTTTTTTAACACTTTTTTACATTTTCCACTTCAATGTCTTGTCTATGGTCATCTGAGTTATTAGCTTGTCGTTACACATAAAGCTTGCTATTAACATTAGAGACTCGTATCTTCAAAATTTGAGACTCTTTCGGTGATCGAGGCAATGAGGCCCACAAATTTTGTCCAATAAAATTGATCTGAATAATATTAGGAAAAGTGTAGAATTAATAAGGGCAAAATTTAAATGAAAAAAAATGTATCTGCAAAATGTAATACATATTTTGTTTTGTTTATGGACAAAAATTTATCAAACTCGATTCAATCCCAACCATACGCGACCATAATCAGTGCATCGTGTGGGTGAAGTTATGATTGGATGGTCATTGACAAGAGGTTGCAAACTAGTGAAGCCATCAGAGTGAATGGTTTCAAGTAAGGTCGTCAACAATGGTTACTTGTTGCTGAAAACAAATCCAAAACACCTCTAAAGAATCTCTTCCAAAATAGGCCATAAAATGTTTAATCAAAATCTAATAATGTTTTCATATATTCTTTTTCTACAGTAACCACTGCATTCCAATAAAACCAGAAGATACTTTCATGATCCTGCCCTAGACAGATGATGGAAAACCATTGTACGGTCAAAAAAAGAAATCATAATCAAAATAATCAAATTCACTAAAGGAGGCCAAAAAGGCTAAAACAAGAGTCCCCTTCCTAAAAGCAAAACCTTGGAAACTGGAGTGTTACAAAAAGAAGATTTGACCCCTAAAATGCCTGTTTGAGTTTGCTTTTCGCTGAATTATACATTCTAAAACCAAAACCTGTAACCATAGCACGTAAGGACTCGCAGTTAATTAGTTTTCTTGTCATCATCTTCTTTTATGGCATTCGCATTCGATGCTTCCGCTCCTTCATTTTCTTCACCACCAAATCCAAACTCGTTTATACGTTTCTTGTCGACTGGGTATATCCATCTCTGATATACATAGATAAGAAATATGACATCTGCAGGGCAACCAATTTACAGGCATCAATTATTTCTTCCTTGAACTTAACACAATTTGAGGTTGGCAATAACAAAAAAAATGAACACCAATCGATAATTTTCTCACCATCTCGGAATACCGAAAGTCGGTGCAGCATTGGCATTTTGATGACAAAAGCAAATAGATCGTCGATGATGGTGTTAAGAAACTTGTATGTCATCTGTCTCCAGGGTAGATGAGCCACAGACTTGAGCTTGTAGTTTATGAACAACTGAGGGCACATCATAATGAAGCCTGCAAAGAATCCAAATTGTGATATACCAGATTTCTCAATTATCGCAATTAAACAAGTATTCACTGTATTTCAACAAAGTTCTCCCAATATTGATTTGTGCGTATGAATATAAAAGATGTCACAACTTGAAAACATACAATTTATTCCATGTTTCCAAAAGTTGGCACAAACAAAAGGTGAAAAAGTTAAGAATATGACCAGTAAAATAATCTCCGTAAAAGTCTCGATAGGTCGTCGACGTTGAGCTTAAACAATTCTTTAAAGGTTCTTAATAAATGTCTAATGGGTAATAAATCAGACTTCTTCCGCAACATTTTTTTAACACAACAATATTTAATGAAAAGAGACTATTGCTCAAGGTCCAAGGATATATTGCTCAAGGTCCAAGGATACAAGCTCCACAAGAGAGTGAAAGAAAGCAGCTAAAAACATGAAAGTAAAACAATTGAATATCAAAATTGAAAATAAAAACCAGAAAGTAGTAGCCACATCATTTTTTGTTTTTAGCTTAAGAGGCGCAAAACCCTACTGTTCGGCGCAAGGTGCAAATAGAACCACAGGCTCTTTAGTGAAGAAGAATATTAAATTAAATAAATAAAGAGCAGGTAATTGCTATTTTTTTAAGTTAATAAAGAACAAAAATAGAACCTTAAATGCAACAATTTTTGCGTTTATAGTCAAACTTAATTATTATTTTTTATTATTACTCAAGAAAGGCGCACGCACCTCGAGTCTAGGCACGTGATTCAAGCCTAAGTAAACCTTTTAAAACATTAAACCAAACTAAAGACAACTGAGGGAAAATGGAAAATAGAAGCAATCCAACTAAGTGAGCAATCCATCAAATTTCTCAACAAGAAAAAAACCCCTTGGATGGGAATCAACCAACCGAGACCATGCTATGTTCGAGAAAAAACAACCAAAATACACCATGCTTGAACAGCCTCCTGGCCCTCTCAGCAAGCTAGAATTTCAAGAAATGTGGTCCGACAAATGTTTTAAAAGGCTAAAGGCGGCCTCGAGGCTTTTTCTCTTGAAGAGGCGAGGCATAAGCCACGAGGCTAAAAGTTAGAGCCTCGCCTTGAGGCGAGCCTCAAGGCATAAGCCTCAATAGCCTTTTGAAACATGGAGATCCTTTGGAGAGAAAAAAAAACCAACATTTGAACTTCCAACACTTTTTAGAAGATTGTTCATCAAATTTCGATATTTCTTTCATAATTACAAAAATAATGTATTGCCAAGGGTCAACTGCTTTGAGTTTATATGCCAATAGTTTCTTGAAACCATATTTGCAATCTCTGCAGCGTGAAGGATATTAGTTGAGTGAAATAGGTTGTATCAAATTCTAACCCAATGCCCAAGATCATAGTCCATGCTCTCAAATGTAGCAACAATTGTCGATGTTGAGAGCTTCAGATTCCAAAAACGGATGGGTTTCAATCTTGCTGGCCAAACTGACACTTTGTTTTAGGATAACCACTTCTTGGTTGGGGATAATGCTATCCTTGTCAGAAGTCAAACTTAGAGGACATCTCCTTCTCTCTACTTTTATTTCCCTGCAATGTTCCATTTTATTTAATACAAATTCGATGTTTGTAGTCATTCAATGGCTCCTTCCACACTACCTATTAAGTTGGGTAATACTTGAAAAAAACAGTGTTATGCTCAGCACACACCCGTTAAAGCTGACTTGAGTACAATATCTTAGACCAAATTCTTTCTTAGTCATTCTTTTTTGGAAAGTCTCTTTTAGATGATGTTAGCCTCAACCCAACAAATTTAAAACAATGACTAACATGAACAAACAAAACAAATTCACAAAGGAGTCCTCCTTACCAGAGGATAAGAAAATAGTACCGTAAAAAAATTGGAGGTGTGATAAAGGTTATCCTGACCCACCACGAAGCCCTCCAGAGTCTGGTTGTCAATGCCACGCTAAATGTTTTCGTTGTTCAAATTAGATTTCTATAGTGATGAAAGGCTGAAGCTTGCTTAGACGCTTCCCCTTTTATCTTCGAGCAAGTGCTGACCAACCAATAGGGTTTCATATGCTTTACCGAGTTTACAAGGGGCGAAGCGAAGCAAGGGAAGAAAGGTCTTTACTGGTTCGGATCAAGAGAGCAACAAAGCAGCTCGACCAAGGGGAAAAGGTTCAGGATTGAATTCGACGAAGCAAAGCAAGGGATAGTTCCCCACTTTAAATAGTTGGCGACTCCCCCTATCTCGAATAGAATGAATAGTGAAATAAACTTCTCCAAATTTGATCAAATCGATCAAGAATCTCTTTTTGGATAAGAAACAATTTCTTTAGATGTATGAAATTATAGAATTACAAAATAAGGCCAATCCATCTATAATAAGGATCTCCAACTAGTAACAAGTGAATCGAAGCTGTAATCATGAAAAAACGAAAAAACGGGGATAATTACACCATGAAACCACCACATATGTGATATTGTCAATGAAACACTATATGGAGTAACTATATCTTTGAAAATTCTTCGATTCCTTTCTATCCAGGTGCTCCAACAGAAAGCTTTAATATAATTTTCCCACAACACTTTCTTCTTCTTCCCCGTAAAAGGATGGTCCGTCAAAACAATATTCAGTAATGAATAAGGGTCGTTTGGAAGAGTAAAAAATCGATCAAGAATCTCAGCATCGATTAGGTATAAAAGGAAAAGAAAGCCTCGGTGAAGGTCTCTAATGGCATAAATCCTTCATGTGGGCTTACCATTCACCATAATGAATATCTTGGATGAATAAAATTCCATATCCAAGTTCTCCATTTAAACCCAAAGCTGTTCTTAGCCATGACTTGTCCAAAAATTCTAATCCACATGGTCAAAGGCTTTCTCAAAATCAATTTTGAAAATCACCCCTTCCAACTAACGAGCACTACAGTCCTCAATGGACTCATTTGCAATTAGAGCCTGATCAAGAATTTGCCTTCCAATAATGAAAGCACCTTGAGAAATAGCAATTGTATCTAGACTCTAGAAGAACCTTCCTTAATCTATTAGCCAAAACTTTGGCTAAAATTTTATAAACAGTAAAACACTAATCACGAGACTAATGGGACTGAAATCCCCTGTCATTCTAGCCTTATCCTTTTTCGAAACAAGACAAATAGAGCTTCCACAATAACCCTTTTAAAGAATTTGCACAAAGCCTTCCACAGGCCTTTAACAGTATCCTAACAATCTTGGAAAAACTCCATTGAAAAACTATCCAGGCATAGAGCCTTACTTCTATCAAAACTGAAAACAATCTTATGAATCTCTTCAAGAGAGAAGGGAAAAATCAAGGCAGAGTAAATTGAGTTTGAAATGAGGCTTCAATCCACTCCATCAAAAAAACACCTTGAATTGATTGAAGGGGAATACATAATACACCTTGAATTGATTGAAGGGAATACATAATGGAATAAAAAGATATACCCTCATCTTCAATTTCTTTCTCTCCTTTCACCAGCTCTCCAAGGAATTTTTCAAGTAACTAATGAAATCCTTATTTCTCGTATAACTTGCAATTTTATGAAAGAACGAAGTATTTGTGTCCCCATACCGGCCCGCTTAAATCTAGCTTCCTTCCGTAAGTTAATCGCTTATTCTTTTCTTACTAGCTCTGGGTTAGACCTGGTAGATAATTATATATAACTATTTAGACACCAACATATCTCCTTGCCACCCCACACGAAGTATCTATTTTTTCGAAAATTTTGACAACTCCATACAAACACGATGTATTCCTACGTTTTTGTAAACATCAAAAGATATAGATTCCCAAAACAAAGATGCTAAATAATGAGAGCTTCCTCTTCAACAATCATCCAGATGCTAAATATTTTTATAAAATATATATATATATATATATATATCGTGGGTAAAGAAATCCACCAAGATGTTGTACTTTGTACATACATACAAAATTTTTATAATATATATATCGTGGGTAAAGAAATCCACCAAGATGTTGTATTTTGTACATACATACATGATGATGTACTATCGTTACACAAGCTACAAATACCACAACCACAACCAAAACAAGTGACCTCTGGCTATTAAAAAAAGAAGAGAAAAACTATAGTGCACTTTATAATAAAGGAATCGGGACATTTCGAGTAAAATCACTCATATTAAAAAATACTAGAAGCAAAATGCAATGAAAAATTATGCATAAAAGCACTTAAAGTAACTTACCGAACATGTATACACAGCTTGTTAGTGACGAAAGAATCCAAGAATACCAGCTCTTATGTTGTTCATACTTGAGTGAATAAACAGATGAGCAAGCAACAAGGAAGAAAAGCACATAGGACAAATACTTCATTGCAAGATCATCGTACTCCTTGGTCTTATTTCCTGCATATGACTCATGATCACGGAATCTCAACATAGGTATCCTTCCACTCCTATCAATCTGGAACGAAGGAAAAATTGATAATGAGAGAAGATACATTGTTGCAAAAGGCATGCACAATATTTATAGGAATAAATAAAGTACTCATTCACAGAAATAAGAGAGAAAATGAAAAATAGACAAATAAAATCATCTACAAACGAAAGCTACTAAAATAAACTTTTTTTCTTCTAATATTTGGGTGTGTATGTGCCCCATTTGCAAATACGGAGCATAACTAAACCCCAACTATATACATAATAAGAAATTAAACTTTCATAGTCAAAGGGATGCAAAATACAGAGCATTACTAAACCCTACTATAAACATATTATTAGATAATATAGGATTCCACCTCAAAACTAATTGGTAGTAAGAGGAGTATCACACATCTCTTATAAAGATGTTGAAGACTTCTATCTTTCCAATGAGGGACATGAAAAATATCTCCAACATGCCCCCCCAAGATGGTGCCATATAGGGAAGACCATCTTGGAATGGATCCAAATTTGTGGACCGAAAGGCTTACTTGCTTGGGTCGGATCTGAACTTTTTTTTTTTTATCAAAACCCTGCTTAAGCTTATACCCGCTTGGGTGGGGGGTTTTTATCTGCTTGGGTCAGATCAGAATTTGGGAGACCAATAACCTATATGAAGCTCTGATATCATATTAGTTAATATGGGATTCCACCTCAAAACCAATTGATAATAAGGAGAGTACCCCATAACTCTTATAAAGATGTTAAAGACTCCTCATTATTTCAATATGAGACAAGATGAGTATCTCCGACACATATTAAGACATGAAACTTTCATAATCAAAGGGATGTAAAAATAGAGGCTGTAAAGATATCTCCACACAAAAATGCCTCCCAGCTCAACTGTAATTTCAAAACAATTTAGAAAAATAAGCAAGTAGACATGACCCTGCTGTATTTCAATTAAATCTTTGATAGTGACTTACCTTTTACCAAGGTTTTTAAAAGCAAGCAATACATATCACGCGTAGAATGGAATGAAGGCAAAGCAAATTAACTACACCAGGCGTTTCCAATTCGAAAAACATAACAAAAAAAAGCGAACTACTCTTATCGAATGATTATGCCTTGTCATCCTTATTCTTCGATCTTCTGATGCAAATTAGCTAATAAACAGAAAGTCAAACCAAAGAAATAAGCAACCAGAAAGGGAAGTCTAACGATTTGCACACATTAAAGCCTGCCCTCAGGAGTGCATGAAAAGAGAACTTTGCAAACATGAAAGCATGCGGTTCATTAAGATACAATGGCAACACATACTAACATATGGATATTAATGAAATAATATTTATAAAAATAAACAGGAAAAATTTGTGAGCAGTGAAGAAATTAAAATAATAGCTACCTCAATATGCATAGCTTTTCCTATTTTCCAGAACTCAATACAGCAACCAACGCCAGAACTTGCAAGTATCATCCACGAAGTATCATTATCCAGTAGATACAGGAAGACAATCAGTTGACATATAAAGCTGACAACGACAGACTTTGCAGAAAGCCCTTCCATTGACTTATTTTTGTTCCAGAATTGGATATCTGAAGTACAACGCAACAACATAAGTTAGCAAAGCACATATGTTGTTTCAAAAGATTATAGAAAATTAACCAATAAAGTAAAATAGAGACCAATCATTTCTTTACCATTCTTGAAGGCAAGCATATCAAAAACCGAATGAAGTAATGAGACAACCATAGTAACTGCCAGTAGATAGGGATTTCCTTCCAAGAACACCCTCTGAAATATAATTCACTAATCACAATTAAGATAAAAATTGGGCCAAAACATACACATCCTATTTTTTTCTATGACTTGAGCACGAGTCTAGGCATGCCTAGGCTCAATGTGTAGGTGACCTGCACCGCCTTGAGCACCTTGCCTTGAATAGACGAGAGAGAGGTAAAAAACGTGCACTTCCTATGATTATTTATCAAAAAAAAAAGTTTTACTAACCCTAAAAACCAAATTTATTTCTGAATTTGAAATCCTCAGGAATGATGTTGAAACTCCATCTTCAATGAAGGTCTAAAAATCCCATTTCTATTCCTAAACTTACAAATTTTCAAAATACATTATCAATTAGTTTTAATCTTGATGTTCCTATTTCTATTAGGAAGGGTACTCAAACCCCTTTACTAAACATCTCATTGAAAATTATATCTCGTATTGCTAATGAGGTTTGGAACCAACTACTTGCTACTTTTAGTTGGGAGACTGTTAGGCCAGGAAACATCAAACTATTGATTGAATCTACATACTTGGGCCACCCATTCAAGAAGGGGAAGAAGAATTTATGGTGTGTATTCTTGACTGCTTTTTGGTGGACCGTTTGGAAAAGAGAGTATTATGGATTCTATTGTACACCTTGCTATGACATGGGCTCAAATGCATAACCATTTAAAGATTATAGTCTAAATACTCTCTTAGCACATTGGAAGAGCTTTTTGTAACTCCCCCAGAAACTGTGTTGGCCTGAACTAACCTTTTTTTCTCGAAAACTGCCTCACAGTCACATGTGGGGAGGGATTATAACCCACGTTTTTAATTGCAAAAATAATTTCTATTCCCCCACGTTATAAACGTAACCTTTCATTGATATGTGAGAAGTTAAGAATTAAATCCAATCCCTAACATTTCAAACAAAGACCACTCGCCAGAATTTTTTTTGGATAAGAAGCAAGAATTAAAAATATTTTTTTAAAAAAAGTCAAGTTCAAAGAGAGCCAGTACCTTCAACTCGTCGGCCTCACCTTCAAGCATGCTTCCATAGCTACGGTGAATCTGGAACGACTGGTCAATTTGAAGGAATAACTGCCACTTGGTCATGCTTATGGGAGCCACTTCAAGATTCAGTACCAGCTCATTCACTGTCTCATTGATTTGAACCAACTTATCTCTAAGTAGCCAAAAATCGTTGAAGAAAATGGTGGGATAGTAGTTTCCTGTAGTTGGCTCAACATTCAAGTCTACCAAGTCAAGAAATTCAAAGCTAATTTTCTGTTTCAATTCTTACGATTAGCATGCCAAACAATATCAATCTATTAACATTAACAGGATGTTCCAGCCAACTGTTGCCCTTATTCGAAAAGCACCATGATAATAAAGAGGACAAAAAGCATATTATTTATCGTACTCAAAGCTTTTAGAAAGAGGAAAAGAAGATAGACCAAGAATGCAACCATCATTGTGACAATAGGGTCAATCCTTCAGTTCAAACAAACCTTTATCATGGAAAAAAATACTAAATAGATAAGCAACCGTGAAAATCCACCTTTTGCTACACAACAATGTAACTTGACCTTGCACTTTACACTTAATTACAAGATTAATCGTAGGCAGCTTTAGATGAGAAATAAAAATATAAACAGGTAATTTAGATGAAGCATGCTTCTAAATACTGATCAAAGGTAATTCAATTTCCAGCGAGCCATTGTAATTTCCCGTTTTGCTCAATATTTCATTGAACTATGAGCTATTGAGTTGCATTTCAAAATAATGAAAAAGATGAGAGTTGTTGTAATTTGTGTTTCAGTGAACCTCGAACTTCAAAAATGTTGATCAAATTTATGATACAATCCAGGATCTAGATTAATACCAAAAGTAAAAGAATACAAGATAAACCAAAATTTGATAGGTCTTGGAACCTCCCCTCTCAAGAGAATACTCTCTAGGAGCCCTACAAGATAATCACTCAATAATTGGATGCCTAAACCCTACCCTAACCTTCTCTATTTATAATAAAATACCCTAACTTACTCTCTAAGTAATTGCAACTTACTTCCCAAGTAATTGCTAACCTACCCTTATATTATTCCTATTTCTACTAAAACCCAACCCTTACTCATTCACTCAAAACAAAACATTGAACCTAATAACCTCCCACAACTCCCCCTCATATCTCTGAACTCCTCTAAAAAAGCCAACCATTTCTCTCCAGCCTACCATTTCTCCATCCTTTGCAACGGGATCAGGTATTTATTTGCAATGAGATTAGGCATTCATTAACATGGGGAAGGGTTTATGCATTTATATTGTGGAAGACCATGAGTCATCCTTAGTTATTAGACTTCAGAGATAGAACATATTTAGAATAAATACCCATCAAATGTTAGAGGGAAGATACATCTTTCAGAGATTAAGCCCTCTCGTTCTCTTTCATTATTGAGATTGCAATAGATTTATCTTTATCGTTCTCTTACATGTTCTATATTTGGATACATAACAGAAGGTTGTCCTCAAAAGAAAGGAGTCAACAAGAAGACCATAAGAATGACAAGAGGGCCAAAAAAGAGAATCCCTACTTCCCTAGACAACAAATCCCTTAAAAGTAAGAGCAACGAAGCAGACTCTAATGAGACCCTCTTTATGAGAGAGGGCAATGAAGCCCCAAAACAAAAACTGAAGAACTAGACCCTGTCAAAGGCAGCACCAAAGACTAACCATAAAATCACATTCAAAATATGGAAAAAATGGGAAAAACAGAGATAAGGGGTTTTTCCTCCACCCAAAAGTGCCACTGATAATAGGCATATCCAAGCCAGCCATTCCCATATAGAGCATGCAGTAAATTGGGAAAAGGAAGGAAAGCTGAGGATGTTTCTTCCTAAGGGCTTTTAGTGCATCTAATGCACCACAGTATGAGAGTCTCAAAGGAAGTAATGATATTTTTCAAGCTGATAGCACAATCACTCATATCAATACAAAACTACAAGACATACAAAATGAGTTATCATATCTTGAAAACTTAAGAAGGCCCTCAACTAATGTGTAACAAGACTCATGACAACTCAAAGAAACATTAATGAAAACACGCATGAAGACCACAAAAAGCATGTGCATGAAAGCTTTATGAGAAGAGAAGTTAGAAATACTAAAATACTCTAATTATATTAGACTTTCAATCGACCAGTTTATTATTTCTTTAATTACTTCTACGACCTTGAGGGTGATAAGAAAAAAACCAAATTCATGAAGATGGACAAAGGAACATAAAAGGATACAAGGAGCAATAATTGGAGGCACGCCATTATGAGAATATCTGCAAGATTAGAAGATAAATAAATTCTTAGGTATTAGCAGGTCCAGAATGTAATGCACAACATAAGACATAAAGAAAAAATGTGTGGTTGCCTATGATACTGCCAATAGTCGAGGGAAAAAATGGACAATAGCGATGGAAGTTATAGAAGTAAATTGTTATGCCAAGAGAATCATCAAAGTAGATTAGATCCCACAGAGGTGACTTAAAAAAAGCAAAGTACAAAAAATATTTATCATGAAAGCACAAAAAATTATTATAAGAAACTGTTAAAAGAAAAGAATGTGAAACATCAAATTTAAGAGTACAAACCTTCTAATTCATTGTAGCAGATATAAATTTTCATAATATTAATGTTCTATTAAATTGTAGTAAACCTACCGGGTAAAATCATCAACTAGATTAATCGTCACATTTGGTTTCCAGTAGGAAACCCACTCCTCAGGACCATCATCTTTCAAATCAGCTGGGTTATCATCAACAACCTTCAGCAACAAGATGAATTTGTTTAGAATAGGAATGATATGATAGAATCTACCACAATTTTATTGATAAATCTCTAGAGAGAATCTCCCTTAGAGCCAAAGACAAAAGACGACAA